>RJWJ010046789.1:0-11303 GCA_004363605.1 Indri indri
TGAGCATAAAAATGATGTATAACATAACCACATTTATTTAAGAATATATTCCAATATCAAATGGCAAATTTCAAAAAATGCTAAAATCGCAATTACTTCTGATTTCCTTTTTCTGTTTCAGATACTGTAAAAGCATCTTTGTTAGAAGAGTATAAGGTTAAGAGTAAAAACTAGAACCAAGTCTCATTGAGTCCATGTCTTTCTTTTCTATGGATTTATTAATACTAATTTTCCATTCCTTCAGGATTGAGTAAAATCCAACAGACTCATATTTCCTCTTATGGTTTACACACTGCAGCATTTTTCACTTACAGTTTAGCACATCATTTGTAATGATATTTTATTTGTGTTCAGTAGTATAAATGTCACCATGTTTATTTTCATTTAAAATAATGTATTTAGGGATTCATGCTTTAAGTTAGATATACAGGTAGCTAATTACTTCTTCATTAAAGGCTTTGTCATGGTTTCATCCTTTTATTTCTTAAACATTTTCCATTGTCTAAGTCACTTTTGAACACATGCACATGTGTGCGTATGTGTGTGTGTGTGTGTGTGTGTGTGTATGTATATAGACAATTTCTATTTCATAGTTACTCTTCCCAATTGGATATAAAGGAGGAGTAGACCATCTTATAAATGATGGGTAAATGGCCTATTTACCCATCATTTATAAGAGTAGAAATGATTTCAAACTTAGAAATCACATCTGGCATAACACCACTTGTTCAAACATAAACCAACTACTTCCCTTATTCCATTCCATACATCCTGGTCAACCATGAACCATCAATAACTATTTTTTGAGTACCACACTCTGATGACTTTTACATCAAGCCAACAATAGCATGACCTAAACCATATTTTCCTGGCTTGTTGATGAGTATGCCGTGTGGGACAGACTTAAAAGACTTCCTGAGGTCAAGCTCGATTACACTTACTGTAGAGTAAAGGAATCAAGGCCATTATTCTGTCATAGTACAAAATACATTTGTTTTGACAATGATTTGTACTCAAGTCATGCTATTTATAACTGAGCACATTGTGATCCTCAAAGGATTTGCAAATTGGCCTTTATATGATAACCTACAGTACCTTTCTCCATTTAAGTTAAAGTAATTAGTCTATGGTATACAGCACTATTTTTCTCCTTTGAAAGGTAATTTCTTTTTGTTGTTAAAGCTTGTGAAAAAAGTAGTCAAAATGTGAACACACATGGGACACTAACTATACAAATATGATTTTTATAATAAAATGTTTTAGTATCTATCAATTTCTAATATCGTAACACAAATAATTTAATTCAATAGTTTGTATAATATAATTTGTCAGCTTTTGAGATGATTCAGCTAAGTATTAAATCAAATATTTCTGTGAACTCTCAGCTGATCATTTTATAATAGCTAGCAGAACACAAGATCCTAATTTTCAAATCTGGCCTTGCAAGTTTGAAGGTTACCTACCACCTTGATTAGAACTGTCAGGCCTCATGGCATTTATTATATAGTGTTCCTGTTAAGGTTGCTTATGAAACTATTAGCCTTTTCCTTTGACATTTGCTGTTCTGCATGAATGAGTGTATTTAAAATACTGTAAACTTGTATTGCTTTGAAAATAGCTTAAGTACAGCTCAGGTTAAAGGGGTTGCTAAAAAGTTATCTTTATTGAATTATTTTTGTTTATGAATATAATCTAATGGTTTACTTTATGATTTTGCTTTCTTTCTTTTTTGTCAATTTACAGTATCTAATGCAAGCATTTGAAATTTCTCTTTGAGAATTACAATAGCAATACTTAATTCAAAAGTGCTAAATGACCATTATAAGACATGAGTACAATTGATACATTTAAAAATGTATTTCAAAATTGTAAGTTTTACTCCTTCTCAGAAGGCTAACTTGCAAAACCGGAACAATGATTTTTAAACCATATGTAGTAAACCATAATTTGTGTCCCAAATAAGAATTAATCTTTTTTTCTTCTACTCCAATAGCAATATGTACTTACAGAGCACATATCAAATGTTTGCCATATAGATAAGTAGGTACACATTTGTTTGATTATTTTGATGGACTGTGAATGTAGGGTAGTAGTTATATTTTTACCTTCCCAGTTCCCAACAAAGTGCTTTTAATTATATTAGTTCTTAAATTTTAACTAAAGTGAATTAAAAGTAAAATGATTTTTCTTTTTTAAAGTTGTTTGGGGACATGGACGGTGACTCACACTTGTAATCCCAGTGCTTTGGGAGGCCAAGGTACGAGGATCACTTGAGGCCAGGAGTTTGAGACCAGTTTGGGCAACATAGAAAGACTCCCTGCTCTACAAAAAATTAAAAAGAAATAGCCCGATGTGATGATGTGTACCTGTGGTCACAACTGCTCAGGAGGCTGAGGTAGAAGGACCATTGGAACCCAGGAGTTCAAGACTACAGTGAGCTACGATTGCAGCACTGCACTCCAGTCTGAGCAACAAAGCTAGACTCCATCACAAACAAACAAACAAACAAACAAACAAATAAAATTGTTTGCAAAACTGTGAAATAATTTATGAATATTTTCCTTTGAGACACCTTAAAAATAGTTTAGCCAATTACTTGAAATAATTTTTAAGACTGCAGTAGATTATAAACTTAAGATACATACTTATGCTTCCATAAGTATAAAATCTGATTTCAAGAATTAAAGGAGTATGTTGTTTGAGGCTAAGATTTAGTTCAGGAATTTTCCTTAGTGAAATACATATAGTCATCCCTCGGTAGCCGCAGGCGATTGCTTGCAGGATCTCAGTGGATACCCAAATCCATGCATACTCACATTCTCCATATAAGTGTACCCATGCAGTTCAAACTTGTGTTAACGGTCAATGGCAGTAAAAGAAGATGTGTCTAATTTCATCCAGAAGGATGTTGAGAATTAGTAGAATATTTCCATGTAAATACAGATTGATTTTCTTTATATCTTGTTTTCATCCTCTCTAAATGCTAAACAAAATACAGATTTTGAAAAATAAAAACAGACCATAGATTTCCAAAGTGATTAAAATCATAATATAAAAGGAAAGCATTGAAAATAAAGGTTAGGACCTCATTAGATATGATGATCAATTTAAATTAGATATATTTAAGTACACTGTACTTTAAGCTTTTTTCCAGTCCCCAGCCATGAAAAGCCTTTGCTACTTGTTTTCTCTGTTTTCTGCTATTGAGATGAACCTTGTATCGAGGTAGAAAGAAAAGAAATTTAGCAGTAATTTTCGGATGAAAACACTAAGTCTCGTAACGGGTCATTGGCTTTCTTTCAGTTATATAATGCCAAGATTTTTTTCTCTTATGAGAATGAGTCCATAATTCCTAAGATTGTCATATATTTTTCTAAAGACAATTAACAAAATTAGTATGCCTTTATTTTTTATGTGTGTGCTGATCAAACAATGCGTGGGTATTACCCATTCTTTCTAAGAACAAGAAGATTTAGTACTACTTGCTTGACAAATTTTACTCAGCCTGTGTTAGCAAAAAGTGCTCAAATATAAGGTTCTGCTTAATTTACTGTAGGGATTTTAACATTTATCGGTGTAGTAGTTCAATAATATTTTGTGCTATGCATTAAAAATGCAGATATATGAAGTTACAAGGATGACAGGAAAGTGTGAATTAAAATACAATAGAGCTACAAAATCTATGGTAGGAGTGGAGGATACAGTAAAGACCCCTGGGATTGGCACCAATTCAGCCTGAGGGAAGACAGCTTCCCAAAGGGTCACTTCCGCTGTCTGCTAAACCTGTGTAATTAGAAACAGTAGCCAAGATACGGATGGTGCAGAAAGGCATATTTCATTCAATAATCAGACCAATAGGTAAGTTCAAACAAATGATAATGAAAAAGATATTTAGCAAGTTGAGACCACAAAGAAAAGAAAAATAGCTGAGAAACTGAGCTCCAAGTAATATTTTGGGTTTGTGGACAGTCAACTTTGTTCTTGAATCCTTGGAGTGCTCCAAGGATTACAGTTTCAGAACAACCAAAATAGACCTTTGTCTTTCCAAGTTGAAAGAGATAAATAGAAGATATTAGAGCTTGCCTGAATTTAAGGTAACAACAGTGTAAAACTAAAATTCTCAGTGAAAAATAGGCATAGAAAAATCTGCTCAAGGGAAAATAGGGACCCTCTAGCTACCTTTGACTCTTTATTTGGACTCCTTTTACATAGTTTGTACATAGTCTTTCAAACTGAAAAAAGCATTTAATTTTTATATACTCTAAGGTGTTGGATAAATCTGTTCTTTTCTAAGATTTACTGAACCAACTCACCACTTTACCCTGTAGTCTGTATTTTTGTAGAATGATAGAGCAAGTGAACAGTTGTGCAATTAAGAATCCTGGTGGTGCAGGTGGCGGAGTGGCCCAAGTGATTTGGACACATTCTTCCCTGGCTGCCTCATTCAGATGTCATGTATTCCTCCTGAAAACAATGATGTAAGATTTCTTTATTGTTGAGTAAAACTACTATGGAGTAGATTGCTATTTACAAGAAACAAAGCATTTCTTATTTAATTCTTTGTATTGCTATTAATACATATCAGTGACATCCATAAGGAGAAGTTGATTACTTACCATTTAAATTCCTGTACTATATAGTGTAGGTACTAAGGGAGAAAGGATTATTGCCTACATTGCCCAAAGCTCATTAGCTACCTGATGTTCAGAGTATACAAGTCTCAAAGGGTAGATGAGCAAATCTCAAAGCCTGAGATAATTTCAGCATGGTAGTTTCTTCAGATTCAATGTTTCTTTTTAGATAAAAATAAAGCTGAAGATGTGAGTGCCAAATTTAATTGTATAGGTTCACATAATTTTTAGAGGATTCATAAAAATCAAATATATTTTCATAATAATACTAAAAGTTGTTTACCTTTTTCACTTTCTTTCTCTCTTACCTGTTTAATGAAATTTTCTAGAGGCTACATGATACGTGATACTGTAATAAAATGAGCTGTTGAAATCTGAACAATTAACTTGTAAGTCCAGAAATTCACCTATATCATCATTTCTAAGTTGATTAAACACAGATTGTTAATTCGTAATATCCATTTTTTTTCCAGTGAAGCTATCCTTCAAATAATATCCAAATACCTAAGAGACTCAAAGGGGGTTTATTGAGATACTTAGATACTGAGACACTTACATAATACTGAGCTACTAATTCATAACAAAATGCAAACTTGTTCTGTGAACAAGAATTCTAAGGGAGAATCTCATTGGCTTCCCAGGGTATTCTGCTTCCAAATTTTTTTTTTTTATTGTTTGTTGTTTATAGGGGTACAGATGTTTAGGTTACGTATGTTGCCCTTGCCCCCCCTTCCCCCCAAGTCCCAGTCCCAAGCGTGTCCATCTCTCGGAGGGTGCGCATTGCACCCTTTGTGTATGCATATTTATTTTGTATTAGAAGTGTATTGGGTAGTGGCTTAGAGCCTTGACTTTTTAGTAAGACTGGCTTCAGTTTGACCCTGGCTTTGTCACATGCCAGTGATGTGACTTTGGGCAAGTTGCTGAATGTCTCTATATTTCAATTTTATTGTCCGTAACATGGGGTTAATTATGTCTGTCTTCTGCATGACGATTGTTACAAATATAAATGTTAGCATTCATTAACTCACATATGAGTGTCTAATATGTTGCAGGCATACAAGTATGATCTGGGTAAATAGTGACAAATGAAATAGGCCTGGTGCCTTCTCCTCTGGAGCAAATAGAATGGTGAGGGAAGAAACAATGAACTAGTAAGCATGTAAATAAACACATACAGTTGGCACTACATGTCTATAAGTTCCATATCCATGGATTCAGACAACCGTGGATTGAAAATATTTTTAAAAATTGTATCTGTACTGAACATATACAATTTTTCTTGTCATTATTCCATAAACACTGCAATATAACAACTATTTCCATAGCATTTATACTGCATTAGGTGTTATAAGTAATCTAAAGATGATTTAAATTATACAGGAAGATATACACAGGTTTTATATGCAAGTATTACACCATTTTATTATATAGCAGGGACTTGAGCATTTGTAGAGTTTGGCTTCTGCAGAAGGGCTTGGAACCTGTCCCCCACTGACATATCGAAGGATGACTATAAGGATGACTGATAAATTGTATAAGGAAATGAATGGGGCCCAACGAGTGTCGGGAATGGAGACAATCTGCTTTGGACCATGTGGTTAGTTATTTTCTTTATGAAGAGATGATATTTAAGCTAAAGCTGAAGGTATGGGATGGTGCCAGCTTCCTGGTAGTGGTAAGAAGAGTGGGATCATCAGAAAATTCACTATGAATTAAGCACCTGAGGCAGTCAAAGTCTTAAGAGTTTTTGAGGACCTGAAAAAAGGCCAATCTTTCTAGACTAAGTTGAAGATGGACAGAGAAAAACACATGAAAGGAAGAGAGAGAGGAGAAAGTGAGTTTTAATCAAGAGTGTCTCGATCTGATTTATATTATAAAAATATGAGTTTGGCTGCTGTATAGAATATGGATAAGGAGGGAGGTAAGACTGGGAGTGACATACCGATTAGACTACATGCAAAACGAATATATAAAAAAACTTCCCACATAGTTATCAGTAAATGGTAACTGTTATCATTGCCTAAAAGTATTTGATTTATAATTAGAAATTCAGCATCACTATAACTTAGCTAATAGGCTTATAGGTCTTTGATCACAAGGTCAAATTATCTGTCATCTTTTCACCTGCTACTACAATTTTGAACACTTCAGAAAATTTCATAAAACTCTGATATTGACTGTATTAAATTTTACTATAACCCACACTCGAATTTTCTTCGATTGTCTTTTATAATTCACTTATTCATGCCTAGGAGATTCATTATGTCATTCTTCATAGCCATTCTCTCTAAAATTAGCTTGACTGAATCTTTCTACAATGTATTCACTTATCTGTAATTTTTACTGCTAGGCAGAAAGTGCTGTTCTCCTAGGACAAGAAGAATGAAACATTATTAATTTCATTTACCTCAACTTAATATCTGTAAACATAGTCTTTTCTTTAAGACTTTATATTTTAAAAGCTGTTTTAGGACTTCGCTTTTTTGTTTTTTTGTGTTTTTTTTTTTATTTAGCAGTAATTGCAGTCTTTCTCTCCCTCTCACCCTAGCTCCTCTCTTTTGGGGTTCTTTTAGCTCAAAGAGCATGCTCTTCCTACAATAAGTAATCTTTCCATACTAAAACAAGACAGCAGGTAACTCTCGGTGTATTATTGTGTTCAAAATAATATTTTTTATATCTTCCTTCTTTCTATTACTACTAAGGTTCTAGAAAATATAGCCAATATTATGCCTCTAATTCTTTTATTTCTTGCAAAGTGATTTTTCTTCACCATTCTGCTTCCATGAAGGTCATTAGTAATAGCCTATATTGCAAAATATAAATGTGTCTCATTAGTTCTACATTTTAAAAATAATATTATGTCTATCCTGAGACCTGGTCTATTTTAGGAGATGGGGGAGGATGGTTTCCAAAACAGAATGTGTGGGTTCAAATTTTGGCTTCACTACTTATTTGTTTTTCTTATTATGTGTTATTACAATGTAATAGATTGCAAGTTATTTAAGTTCTAGCATCTTCACATGCAAATGTGGGATAATGATAGTATATAATTCATTGAGTTGTGAAGATTAAATAATTTAATAAGTTTAAATATCACAGGATAGTGTTCGGTATATTGTAGTTCCTCAGTAAATGTTAAGTAATGTCATTATTGATAATATACTTATTTTCCTTTTCATGACAGTACTCCCTGTCAGATCCCCTTCCTTTCAGAGTGGTAAATCTTCATAGGTAACACAGTATCCTTGTCATCTGCAAGTATTTGCCAGCTTGGAAAATGCTTTCAGGTTTTTCAAGTATAACAAAGCTTTTTGAAAGTAGGGGCTTAATCTATACATATTCATCCCAGTGTATATCATATTCAATATGGTGCCTAGCAAATGGTGAGTGCCTAGTGAGTATTATTAGATGCATGAATGAATGAACAACATTTAAAATTTTTAGTCCAGAAAACTCTGGTGCAATCTCAAATAAAATCTCAGAAATGATTGACGAGGATAAAATGGTCATTTATTTATATGTGATTTGAATCGTAGATGGTAAGAATTTGTTTAACTACATTCTTTCCTTCCAAGACAATGGAAGGTCCCATGTTCAAAGTGTAAATTGCCAAGTAGTGGGTTTTATTTTCTCTTATTTTATTATTTTCTAACATCTGACAGCACAAAAGCTATTTTAAAAATACTTTTCAGTTAATTTAGAATTTATGATATGCTAATTTTTATGATACTTGGGAGTTTACAAATGTGTAAATATAGATTCCTATTTTCAGAATATCCTAATTTTCATTATTTATTATGGGAGGTACATCTGTCAAATTAAAACAATTGTGGTAACAAAAATAGCAACCAAACAAAATATTACATTGCCACTTACTCCTAACTATGCATCAGGAGAGCTGATAACTAATGTCTGATTTATTCACAGACTTAGTCTCTCCCTCATCTGATTTTTGGATCAGGGTAATGAATGAAGTGGAGACATGGAGAAGTGATTTAAGTCAAAACTAATTTTCAAAAGGAAGTCAGGCAGTATGCAAGAAATGCATAATAGAAGATCCTATATCCTTGAAGGTGCATGCTAGGGGTAGTGAATAGACAGGTAGCCGGTTGTGGCAGAAGCTGAAAAAATGTAATGTGAATTTTGGAGCGTTTGGGAGAGTTTTGAAATAGACAACAAAGAGATTTAAGGCAGTCTTTATTTAGTGTCTGTAAGTATGAAATACATAGATAAAGGAGGGATACCAGGAGAACAGAAATATTGAGAATAGCGTACTTAAATATATTTTGCTTATGGTGTAAATGGAATCCTCTTTTTGCATTTCTGAGAGTCTCTGCTAAAGTTAAATGGTTTTACAATTACTTTACATTATTGAACTGGGATGTTTTTGAATGTAATTCTATGCCAAGGCTAGCTTCAAAGCAAGAGCAAGGTGGACTTTCCTTATGCATTTTATATCCTATTTATGAAAGCAACAGTTTAAGAAAAATAGTACCTAGCTCAAGAGTTAAAACATCTGGAGTAGGACACATATAGACAGATTTGACAGGGTAAATGTAACAATAAAAAAGGAAACTTCTTGGATGTACAGTTAATTTCTCTCAATTAAAGGTAGATATTTTTCTTCTCTCACATATGAATGAAATGGAGTGTGTCCAAGTTAAGTGACTACCTTAGCGATATTATATGGAAAACACAAGGTAAAGGATCTGAAACTTGACAAAACTTTAAAAATAAATAAATAGTCAAATATAAATTATTATTATTATTGGTTTCCATGGGAGTTTAAATTTAAGCATATGATTTTTAAATTAAATGATTTTTGGATTTATTCTAATTTTTTAAACAACAGAATCATTTTGAATTTAGAATAGAATGGTAATATTTTTTAAAGTGTTACTATTACTCATTGTATTCATTAGAGTAATACCATCTTCCAAATCTATTAGAATAACCTTAAATATCAAGAACACCGTACACATTTTTCTGTTAGATAATTTTTTTTTGTAGTCCTCAAGACCATTAATTTCCATCTCAAAATGGTTAATTAGGTGATGGTTTTCCCTCCTTTTTGATTCTTTGACGGTATCACACACTGTCATCTTCCTTCTCATTATGAAACTACTATGGCAGTCTTGAATTTTCCACTAATAATTGCTGGTATCGGGATAGACGTCACTTTAAGTTTGCATGGAAACCATACTTCTGAAGGCTTATCACAAAGTGACTTTAAATTCTGTACTCTCTGATTGACAGTGGGTCTCATGTTTTTCATAAAGTGTTAGTACAAGAGGTGAAGCAGGGGTAGGGAAAAAAAGATCATTAGGAGTCGTTCACAGGCATTCTCTGTGTCTGAACTTGGTAGTGAGCAAGAAGACAAAGCTTATCTTATGGGACATTTTTTTTTAATGGTCCCCTAATGTCACTGGAAATATCAGCAATGCAGCAGAGTGGGAAAACATGTGCCTTCAGAACCCAGGATAGTCTGACTTTATCAGAGTAACTCCGTTTATATCCTTCAGTTATCTCTGGCACTTTACATTTATTTTTATTTTTATTATTTTCCTTGCATGAAATGTTAGTATGTGTGAGCAGACGAGGAAACTTGGACTTAACAAAGCACTGAAATTTTCACTGAAAGCCAACAATTAAGTAATAGTTTAATATAATTGTGTCACACTGTCATTCTTCTTAGTTGAAGTTTTTCTAAGCCAAAGCCAAACTGGGCTGAGTTGACCTTAATTATCTGCTCTCCATGACTTCACCTACTTCCTACCTTCTTAGCTCCTCTCTTGAATCAAAATTCTATTGCTGCTAGAAAGCCCAGCTCAATTCTATCACCTCTTTCATGAAGATTTTTTTCCACTGTTGAAATTTCATGGTACTTCAACTTTACAACTTAGAAACTACAGGGTGTCCCAAAGTCACCATACACACGGAAAATGGGAAATTGTAGCTAAATGTACCTTTATTTACAAAATATTCATTGTAAAATTTTACAAAATTTTTCCTTTATATGAAGCCTTTTGAGACACCCTGTATAATTATTATACTGCTCCCTAGGGACAAAAATGATATAAAATAATAATATAAAATAATGACATGTATTTTATGCTCAAAAATTCTTTTTGGGTATTAACTAATATAGTGCTAATGGGAAGTTTTTGCATCATTAGTAAAACAGATTTTATTTTAAAAATTAAAGCACTTGACATGAGTGTCAGAGATTTTGAAAGAGGGCTCTATTGTGCTTTCACAAAAGAAAAATTTGATCACTTTCAGAGTCATTTAGCAGACCTAACAAAGTATCAGATTTTTCTCTTCTTTTCTTATTTTTTTCTCCTCACTTCTACATTGCAGTCGGTCAGCCAATACATGTTTATTGATTGTCAGCTCTTGGCCACTTACTGTGTGAGGACAAGGATGGAGAAGTGAATAAGATAGAAAAGAGAGATTAAAGAGTACATACAAAAGTTAATTACACCATGGCTGTCGAAAACCATGAAGGGTCTGAGATTTTTGGTTTCAATCTATTGAATTACCCAGCCACAGTTTCCTGCATCCTGGCTGACGATATAAGACTTTTGGGTCAGAAAAAAAACTCACTGATATTCATAGCACAGTAGGCAGCATGAGCATCCTGTCCATGTCAGTTATCCCTACCCAGCCCTA
>RJWJ010046790.1:0-11222 GCA_004363605.1 Indri indri
AGCTGATCATTGGTTCACATAGGCCCATGTCTGTTTCTGCTCTGTTTTTGCCCACGGCGACTTCCTCTGGGTCTGGTTTGGATACCGTCGTCCCTCAGGGTCAATGCTGCCTGCCTGAAGCACTCTGGATGAGGGATGTGGTGCCTGCTCTGTCAGGTTTGATATCTAAGGGTGAAATATTATTTATTATTAACTGCTGCTCTCACCCCTTTTTAAAAATAGGGTTCAATCTCACTTCCTTTTCATTCCTTGTCCCCTTGTGGAGAGAATAAATCCACTGCAAGTTTAAGGTAATTTCAGAATATTTATCGTTATCTCTAAGCAATGCGTTTGACATTTTATACATTTTTATGGATACCAAAGTAATTCTTTTCCTTTTCACTTCCAGTACACATTCAAATCCAAATGAACTGAGTGTGAAGGACAGTAGAAAAAGACAGCGAATCGAATGACAGCTGCTGGGATATCAGTGCAGAGGGCTTCAAGAAAGCATCGTTTCAAATGATCGCAAAGCAAGGGGGTAAGTTCAAGCCTGTGACTTTGAAGATCTCCCTCTCAGGGTCATCATAATACTCAGATGTGCGACTTAGTAAAAACAAAACGAAACAAGAGACCTCAACTACATACACATTCATAGAGGGGAGTGTCTCAGTCATTTCAGGCTGCTATAACAAGATACCATAGACTTGGTGGCTTAAACAATGGACATTTATTTCTCATAATAGGCAATGAATTTTAGATAGGCCAGCATTCCATTTGCTTGGAACATGTGAGTATGTGGTTTTGTTTGGCTTTGCTTTGTTTAGAGAAAGCTGCACCAACACAACTTCATGCTATCCAATCCATCTGCTGTGTCATTTGCGGGCTTTGTTTTAGGCCAAATTCTCTGTAATGGGGTCTGGTTCTGGAGTGGTAGCTCCTGTGGGGAAAGGAATATTGGGGAACCTGTAGCCTTGGGGCTGTATGTGGCCTTCTGGATCCTTGAGTGCAGCCTTTTGACTGAATCCAAATTTTACAGAACAAATCCTTTTATTAAAACAGGTACAGTAGAGAAAGATGAAGCTTTTTTGTCTCCTGCGTTGCTTAAAAAAGAACAATCTTGAAATCAGAAGGCCGCAGGTTCCCCACCCCTGGATGAGGTGTTCTGTGTTAGTCTCCATGAAAGCAGGAACTAGATCTTTAGTCCCTCAAAAAGATAACATAATTAAAGATGAGTCCTAATGGTATGTCGTACTCACTCAAGCGCTTCTTCACCATAATGGGTATTTTTGCCCAATCTATATTTAGTGCCTTCGTTTTTTTTTTTTTTTCTTTAAGGAGAGGCCTCCAGAAGCATTTGCATCTTGGTGATCTTCTTGTATTCAGAAGAATATTCTGTAGTGGTCAACCTCTATCCTAAAATGAGGAACACGGAGTGGAATGCAGCAATATAGTACCAGCCTTGCTCCTGAGCTCCAAGCTCATATATCCAGTTGCCTACTCAACGTCTCCATTTGGGTGTCTATTGGACATGCTGTATGTTCGAAACTGAACTCTTGATTTCTATTCTCCAGACCTGTTCTTTCTCCAATGTTTGTATCTCAGTCAAAATGACAGCTCTATGCACTTAGTTGCACAATTGCCGTGGCTAAAATCCTTGGTGTCATTCTTGATTTGTTTCTTTCTACACGCAACTTCCAATCCATCAGCAAATACTGTCAGATTTGCTTTCAAAATATTTTCTCCATCAATTCTCACCACCTTCATTGCTTCTCCTCTACCCCAGGTACTACCATGCTGTGGCTGGACAACTGCGATAGCCTCAAATCTGGCCTCTACTGGACTGATCCTCTTACTTCATAAATTGGGTCACGTTATTCAACTCTCTAAATACTTTTACTGAAATGAAATGCCAAATCTTTATGGTGTCTCAGTTACTATTGCTATGTAACAAACCAGACCAAAATGTAGTGGCTTAAAAGAACCATTTTGTTATGCTCATGGATTGTGTGGGTCTGTTTGGACGAGGTACAGGGTGCGTGGCTTGTTTCTGCTCCAAAGTGTCTGGGGCTTTGTGTCCCTTATTTGGGACGATTTGGTGGCTGGGGGCTGGAATCATCTGAAGGCTTATTTAGGTACGTGTCTGGCATGTGGGCTGGACAGCTCAAAGTCTAGGATAGCTGACTTGGGGCAGTGAGAGGAAGGGAGACTACATGTTCCCTTCACATGTAGCTTGACTTTCTCACAGCATGGCAGCCTTAGGAAAGTCACGTGGCAGCTCAGGCTGCAAACATGATGATCCATGCAGCGAGACAGAAGTCACATCCTCTTTTATGACCTGGCTTCTGAAATGACAGTCATTTCCATCATATTCTACTGGTCTGAGCAGTTTTAAGCCCACCCAATTCACAGGGAGGGGACAAAGAACCTACATCTGAAATTTTCAAAGAATTTCAGGGGCCAGGTATGTAAATCAGCCACACCTGACCCCTGAAGTCCTGCACTACCTGGCCCCAGGGCTCCTTCTTCCCCCTGATTTCTCACCTTTTCTGCTGCTTAATAATTTGGATCATCTTACCGGCCTTCTTGTTGTTTTTTGACTACACCAAGCATATCTCTAGTTCAGACCTCAGGATCTTGCTGTTCCCTTACCTGGGAAGCATTTTCTGTCGATATCCACACTGTCTGCCTCCTGCCTTCTTCAGGCCTTCGCTCACATGTCCGTCTGCTCCGAAAAGTCTTCCTCGTATTGCCTCTCCTGCTTGTCACTCTCCATCCTCTTTACTTTGCTTCATTTTCCTTCCTAGTATTTACCACTCCCTGGCATTATTTTATATATTTATTTGTTTATGACTTGTTCGCTGTTGCATATTGAAGTGCCGGCATCAAATATATACTAAAACAAAAAAACAAAACCAAACCAGCAAATTTACTGAATGAACGAAGGAAAGGTATGGTCTAACCAGCACATACATTGCAACTTGTATGACTATTTCTTATGATCATATCACATTTTAGATTAGGGTAAAATTGTGTTAATGTTTTTTAGAATTTCCATTGTACTCCTTTACTTTCTGCAAAATTTTAGTATCATCTTAAAACTTGAAGATTTTATAGCAAATTTGTGTTTCCAGATCATTTAGTGTTAAATTAGCCTTTTCAAAAAAATCAAATTGCTGGAACTAACTCCTACTGTTTATTCTCTGTTTAGGAAATTACCAGTTTATTCTTGTCTTAACTCAGTTTCCTGTTCCTAATAATAGGCCTTCTGAATTCATGATAGCTCAAGGTGCTGCTGTGGTGAACAATAATGTGATCGAAGCTGTGCATTCAATGTGAGAAGCTATAGTTTCTTGGTAATAACAGCTACAACATTTCTTTTTACCCGTACTCAAGAGTTACCTTTTATTTATTTAATAAACATTTGCACAGCACTTTCTATATGCCAGGAACTTTTCTAGGTTCTCTGTAAATATTAACTGACTTAATACAGTAATGCTATTAGGTAGGTACTATCATTTAATCCCATTTCACACATGGGGAAACCAAGGCACAGAGCTATTGGAGTAATTTGGTCAAGGCCACAGAGGTATGAGGGGCAGAATTTGGTCTCCAACCTGTGAAGTCTGGTTCCAGAGTCCATGCTTTTAGTGTTCTGCTGTAGCATAGTTTCAGGTGTTTAAACACTTATTTTATTGGCCTTTTAAAGATTTAGGACTGATTTACATTCCTGAGGCTGTTTCTGCCTTTGAGCTTGAATGAGATGTTCTGATTTAAGTTTTGGTTTATACTCCAACTCTCTGCTGCATTTTCTTTTCTTTTTTTTAATTTCAAAATATTAAGGGGGTACAAATGTTTTTGTTACATGTATACCTTGTATAATGCTGCATTTTGTTGTAAAAATTTTAGTGGGATTGTTGAAAGGATGACATGTGGATGATGGTGAGAGAATTGAATGAGGTGCTGATAGCTAGGAGATAAGTTTAATAAAGGCATTTTTCAAAATTATTTTTGCATCTCGCTCTTAATAGCTAACACGGAGACTGAATGGATTGATAAATATACTTCTAATCTTCAGAAACTTCATTTTAGAGTGTAACTTCACCCATTCCTCCAACCAAACTGTATCAAAGATTCCAGCCAATAATCTGGTTGACTTGCTTGAATTTTATTTCCACTTCATTTCCTTCGTGCGCCAGCAGGTGGAGGTGCAAGTCATTGGCAGAAAATCCAGAGGCAGAAAAAAGAAGCAAACAGCTAAAAAACTAGTCCCTGAACAACTGATTATTGTTTGCATTTTTGAGTACATTGCTACATACAATTGTGATTTTTATTTTCTTTTGAATCTGTAACTATTCTGTTTTATTTCCAAGCTGTTTCAGATTATTCAGTTGAAAAAAACATTTAAAGATCCTGAAAAATTCAGCCAGGAATCGCAAACCAGCAAGAATCCTTCATCACATTGTGAAAATAGCTGCAGGATTGAACTTTCTTCAAGTACCCTTTGCTCTCACGGTCTCCAGCTGAGAAATGCAAATTTCCAGCCAGAACACTCAGAACTCAAATGATGTCATTTTCAAGTCTGTGCCTCCCAAAGAGAAGGGCTGCCAAGCGTATATGACAGATTTCGGAACTGCAGGCCAGCAATGCCACCTCTCCCCTTCTCGGACAGAATGATGAATTAAATCATCCTCCAGTGGATGGATCACCTTCCCATGCTTCGGAAATGGCCACTTTGTTTTGTAATGCTGCGGTCACATAGACAGTTATGTTTTGGGAATACACACACGCATTTACGTTTTTATCAAGTGTTTTCAAGCCAAGTTATGTGCACGAGCCTCCTAGTTTTGATATACATTGACTTAAATTAGGGCAACAGTCAATGACAGAGCACATGATGGCTTTCCATAATCCAAGATATTTTCCTAGAGAGTCTTAAAAGTGGTCTTTACTGCCATGAATATAATAAATGAACATATATTTTATATTCTAGTACCATTTATGAATATAAATAAAATATTCAATCCAGCTGTTTATCTCCATTAGAATGTGTATACAACTCTACTGGGAATATAATTCAACTTCAGAATAACTTTAGGCTGGGTTAGGAATCTGCATCGCAAACTTAATTGTGAGGCCTGGTGGGGAGGAAGAGGAAGTGGTTGCAGGCAGCTTTGGGGTGGGGGTGGGGGGTACCCAAATCACCTCTCTAGCCTGGCGTCTGAGAGGGTTGCCGAGGGTTTAGTGGGTATAACTGGCAAATTTTTGCAATGAGTGAAAATCGAATGCGGTGGCGAGTGATGTTGCGTTTCTGGGCTCTTAGCCCATTCACAGCAGCAGCTCCATCAGAGGCTGGGGCTGCAGGGAGAGAGGTGGCAAGAGCTAGAGAGAGG
The DNA here is from genome assembly GCA_004363605.1 of Indri indri. Taxonomy (NCBI): domain Eukaryota; kingdom Metazoa; phylum Chordata; class Mammalia; order Primates; family Indriidae; genus Indri; species Indri indri. Next base: position 5,373 of record RJWJ010046790.1, read on the forward strand.
GCCTTATAGCCTCAGCAGTCTGGGTTAGAGTTCCTAGCAGGACTCCTCTCCTAGTTGGGAACAGGAGGCTGGGAGGAAACAGAAGCAAGAGAGCAGGGGCAAAAGGAGGTATTGAGCCCAAATTGCAGTGACTTGTAGGCTATGTGAGCAGCTGAGCCTCATCTGGGTCTAAAAGATCCAGAGGCAGCAAGGCTGGGTGATGAGATGGAAGCATCTGATTGTGTCTTGTTTTCTGCAAGATTGGCTCAGACTGTGGGAAGAATTGAGTCTGCAAGTTCAGGACATGCGTGTCTCCAGCTGGAAGAGCCTGGGTTCAGATCTGATAGGCAAGAACTGTGCTGTCCAGTACAATAACCATTAGCCACACGTGGCTGTTTAAGTTTAGATGAATTACATACAGTTCAATACAATGAAGACTTCGGTTTCTTGGTCACAGTAGCCACATTTTGATTGCTCAATAGCCATGCATGCCTAGCGGCTCCAGAATTGAACAGAGCAGCTATAAGACATTTCCAGCACCACAGGAAGTTCTATTGGACAGCACTGATGTAGAAGAAAGGACAGGCCTGAGGACCACCTTCATGGGCTGAGGGCTTGAGGGTAGCCAGTGGCCCGCCATCGGGGGCACATACTTGGGGGACTGTGTATACTTGTCTGTTTTCTACACTTCTCTGGTTCATGAGTTAGACTTTTATTGGTTCATGTATTTCAAAATGGATCGAACACATTATATTATTCATTATAAAATCTTTGAAAAATTTCTAAAGACAAGAATTTCCAATAGTGTAAAGTTTTCTGTGGGCTGGAGAATTTCTGAAGGCTCCTCTGCTATGCTACTTAGCACCTTAAATTTATAATCCTCACATTCGGTCCTACAGCTTTACAGATTTTGTAGAGATAGTCATGGTAAAACCTACATACTCTTACTCCTAAACTCTTCGAAAAAATAATTTAGCAGTTGTCAAAACCAGTAATTTATTCCTTTAGCCATGCTCAGACAAGAAGCTAGTAAGTAATCCTAACTCCTCCGGAGAGTGGCCTCCAACAGAAAATTACTGCTGCAGAAATTGGTTTCTGGGTTCTATGGTATCTTCAGAAAGTCAGTGTGTCATCGCAAGTGTCAGCTTTCAAGATCAGGTGGTCTAGGCCCCAGAGAGATGGCAGCACATGTGAATGTATCTTGCTTTACCTAAGATATATCTTAAAAGTAAAATGGACACTTACCTTTTGGATTGCATCTAATAATATTTGAAATTTATTAGAGTAATTTATTATGTAAATGAATTTGGTGGGAAACATTTTTTAGAAGCCAAGAATCTAAAACTGTCTCTCAAATTTATAAACATAGAATTAGATACATTTGCTTTTCTTAAACCCAGGTTTACATGTAAAGTTTACCTTAATTATTATTCCCGAATCTTGTCTATGACAGCATCTTCAGTGATAGTAATAATAATAATAGGCAATATTTGCCAAACATTCCCTATATGCAAGGTTCTATGCTAAATGCTTTACATGAATTTTTGTATTCACACCTCATAGCCATCCTAAGAGGTGGTTATATTATTATCCCTATTTTATAGATGAGGAGAAGGAGATTTTTTAGAAAGGGTCATTCGTCATAGTTCACACAGTGAATGAATTTAGAATTTTAAAAAGTATGGTTATAGCATTAAAGTACATGAATTTTAGGTTTACGGTCAGATGAAATTTCGTATGTATCCACTCATGTCACTACCATCCAGATCAAAGTTTAAGACATTTCCAGCTTCCTAAAAGGCTGCCCCCTCCCTTTTTTAAATTGATTCATAAAATTGCAATTAAAGTGATAGTATCCTGAATATTTGGGCCAAACGAAACACATTACTGCAATGAATTCCACCTGTTTCTTTCTCCTTGCCCCATGTACCTTCTTAGAAAACACCTCTTGCAAAAGTAGCTGTTATTCAGAATATAAATTGGTCTAGTCATTATGGAAAATAGTATGGAGGTTCCTTAAAAATTTCAAAATAAAATTATCATATGATCCAGCAACCTCACTTCTGGGTACGAATCCAAAGGAAATGAAATCAGCATCTTAAAGAGATATCCGCACCCCCGTTCATAATAGCCAAGGTATGGAATCAACCTAAGTGTTGGTTGATGGATGAATGAATGAAGAAATTATGGCATATATATTTATATATATAATGGAATATTATTTAGCCTTAAAAATGAAGGAAATCTTAACCATTTGTGGCAAGATGGATGAAACTGGGAGACATTATACCAAGTGAAATTAGCCAGACACATAAAAATACTGCCTGATCTCACTTATATAAAAAAATCAAATTCATAGAAACAGTAGAATGGTGGTTACCAGGGTGGGGGTTAGGGGAATTGGGAGATGTTGGTCAAAGGATGCAAAGTTTCACTTATGTAGGATGAACAAGTTCTAGAGATCTAACGTACAGCATGCTAACTATGGTTAATTATACTATGTTGTATACTTGAAATTTGCTAAGAGTAGCTCTTAAGTGTTCCCACCACACACAAAAAGGTAATGAGGTGACATTTAACTTGAATATAGTAATCAGTTCATTGTATATATGTATTTTAAACCATCAAGTTGTACAGCTTAAATGCGTACAATTTCAATTAAGAAATTTTAAAAAGGTAACTGCTATTCAAATCTCATTCACCATCTATTACTTTTTCCTGTACTTGAACTTTATGTAAGTTGAATCATATTGTTTATATGCTAGTGCTGGCTCAAAATTGTGTCTGTGAGCTTTGTCCATGCTCTGTATACCAGTAGCTTACGCTTTCTCACTGCTGTGTAGTACTTCATTACATCAATTTGCCATAATTTGTTTATCCATTCTATAATTGATGAACATTAGGATAATTTTCAGTTTTGACTTTGGTGAATAATGAATTAATTTACACATTTTTTTTGGTGGCCGTAAACACTCCTTATTGGCCATATACTGAGGAGTAGAATTGTTTGGTCAAAGGGCAATGTATCTAGGATTTGAACCTTGAATATCCGACTCTGCCATTACCCATTGTGCAGCACCCTCTACGTCCATAATAGCTAATAAGGACTGAGAGCTCTCTGAGTTCTCTAAGATCTGTTTTTCTAAGCAGGCTCTTGATTTGATTGAGAACTTTCTGTAAGCTTAACTAAGAACAGCAGGGGAAGTTTTATATTTGTTCAACAAATAAGAGAGTCTTTTACATTATCATTTAATAGCTGATGTATTACAAGGTACGTGAAACACTTTGTCAATGGAAAAGAACCCAAATGCTGTAAAATAATTTGAAGAGGTTTATTCCGAGCCGAACATGACCACAGCCCAGAGAGCTGCACCTAAGAAGCCTTGAGCAAGTGGTCTCACTGTGGTTGGGTTTTATACAGTTTGGTTTTATACATTTTAGGGAGACAGGAATTACATGTAAAGTCATAAATCAATACATGGAAGGTATACACTGGTCTGGCTTGAAAAGGTTGGACATCTCCAAGTGGGAGCTTACAGGTTACAGATGGATTTAAGATCCTTTGATCTGTAATTGGTTAAAGAAATGAAGCTTTGTCTAAAGGCTTGGAATGTTTTAAGTTAAGATAAGGAAGTTTTTTAATCGGAGACAAGCCACTGGACATATACTGGACATATACCGAGACTCAAGAGATCTGTTAAATAAATTGATGACCTGTAGGTGTGGTTTAACCTTTGGCTTACGTGGCCTTAGGCTTGTTAATTATTTTGTATTTTCTCGTCACAAAAAATAAGTCTGAAGAGGACAGAGCATAACTAGGCGTGTTTGATGTCCCTTCTCCTCATGGCCAGCAGCTCAGCTTTAAGTTTTTTTTTTTTTAGCAGGGGCGGAGGTCCCTTTGGCCAAGAGGGGATCTATTCAGTTGGCTGGGAGTGGGGGGTGCTTAAGATTTTATTTTAGTTCACAACTTAGTAGCTTCTCGTTGAAAAGACCATAATAATTCCCATTTTTGACAGACTTGTTTTGCCTATTGAAATGTATACAGTAAGAGTAGAGTCAGCAATTGATTATTCATTTACTTGTATACTGTAATTAGCTAAGGAAGAAACAAATCAATTTAAAACCAATTTCCATAGTCTACACATGCATAGGAATTGATTCTAGACTTGAATTTGCTGAATAAAAGGGGAAGCGAGCTAATCTCAATTTGTATTTCATCGAGTAAATGTCAGCTATTGATTTCTGTAGTTTACTACTGGTGAGGCCGTATGTCTGTCATTATTTAAAGGTAGTACAGCACAATCACTATGCAGTTTAACTAGGTGTGGTCTAGTCCTTTCACTTGCTTGAGGGAGATGAAATATTTAGCTGCAGTGGAAGGTAAGACCTCAGCTAGCTGCCTGCTCTATCACACTCTTTCAGACTCGTACTCATCTTAATTTAATGCCTATTGATTCTTATTGTTAGATGTTGTACAGAGTAGTCCTTTTGTAATGTGGTGTTGGAAGATGGGGCTAAAACTGACTTTACAGGTTAACTGAATCCTCTCAAGCCTTCTGGACCTCTTGACAATGCAGTATTATGTTTTAGGGGAATGGCTTGACCTGTGTGTTATAGAAGAGGTTTCCACAGTGTGCCTGGTTTTCTTAGAGAGCAATCCATGTTGCCATTGTTGTACAGAATTTGTATAATATTTGACAATAGCAACGCCTTCTGCCCTGGCACAACATAGAATATGTAATGTTGCACTATATCTGAACACTACTATTTATATAAAAATAGCCTGATATAACAGTAGAATAATGCCTTCTTTCTCAAAAGAAATATCATAATGTCTTTGTTTTTCATTTCTTCACCTGTAAAATGGGGATAATAGTACCTACTTCATTGCAATTTTGTGATGGCTAACTGAAATAGTGTATATAAAATGCTCAGAGCAACGCCTTGTAATCACTTAATAAATATTTATTATTATTAATGTCAGAAAAATATTTCATTTTCTATTCCCTTGTTTAAATTAATGTAGTTTATTATTCCAAATATTCCTAAATTTTCCTTTATTTCCTTCAGTTTGGTGCATTTTGATATTTTTACACATTTTTAGTTGACTACTATTATTTTTTAAACTAACTTTTCAATTAGGCAAGCAAAAATGGTTCAAATTCCTGTGGACCACAATATTTTTGATATAAGACTTTGATAAAAACAAAAAACTCTTTAGTAGAAACATGTTTTTACAGTAGTTCTTGTAAAATTAGATCAGTTGGTCTTTCGTCTATAGCTATATTTCAAGCCATCCACGATCTTGACAGACATATGAAGGTATTTAAATGGAAAGGTCAGAATCCAGTAATAATAAACATACTGATTCTTTAGTTCAAGAATCATGTAACAATCTCACAAACCTTGGTATCTGTCCTTTCCCTGCTTTGACACATGTTAACGTGCCCTTTAATCAAGCCTATAGGCTACCTGCTCTGCACCCCAAATACTTCCATCAGAGTGTAGTTGTAACACCCTCCAAGAGCCATGAAGTAATTGAATGGTGAATGATCAGCTTCTAGCTCAGGCCACTGTAACTGGGGAGATGATTGATAGTGAGGTATGTCTAAATAATGAGAGTCTTCCAGAAAGGATTCAACCCGAAAGGTATTTCCTTCCAAGCTGAAGCCAGGAAAACCTATAGAGGCCCAGAAGGCATTCCCAGACATTTCTAACTACTTTGGTAGACATTGTTATAAAGGGCGTGTGCTCTGGTCCCTGCTTGCTTTCCGGATCCATCTCCAGCCACCTTCCTGCTTGCACTTACTGCCCCAGTCTCACTGGTATACCACCTCTAAAACAGAGAAGGGGCAGCCACTTAGATAATAA
>RJWJ010046791.1:0-11220 GCA_004363605.1 Indri indri
GTTACTAAATCTAAGTTGGTTTTTCTTTCCCATAACAGCAACAGATACATAGGGTATTGTGTTATTTGTTATCTATAGGAAGTCATACATTCAATGAGCAAAAAGTATGTTTTGTCATCCAAATACTAATTGGGAAGAAAATGTTTTCTTGTTTCTGTGCGTATTCATTTTCAATGCTCTTGTTTCTCTGCAAGTAATTTATATTTTTCCATCTGCTATAGAGCACTGTGTTGTCATTCACACCATCATCTGGATTGCTTATTTGAAGACACAGTAGGAGAGTACCCTCGTTCGATCACACAGTGTTTTGTTAAAGTTAACAAATAACTGTCACAGGTAACTAACTCATCCAGGTGAAAATTAAGCTGTCTTTCTAGGCTAGAAATTGAAGAATAAGGAAACAACATGAAAATAAAGAAATGGTAATAACTGGGAATAAAGAGAAAATGAATGCATCAGGAGTAAGCTAAGAATGGAATATAAGTGTAATAAATGAATGTTTGAAGTATTATGATATGTACACTTATCTATTTTTTATCATAATTTCTCCATCTTTGTCAAAAAGTTCTACAGTAAAATTTACTAGATATTTAGAACCAAAAGTAAAGATCATCCTTTGGACACATAAAATTGTAAATAACCCTCTTTTCTAAGCTTCTCCTAAAGGGATAAGAAGTTATCACATATGTAATGCACTAAAATACATATAAAATAAAATAAAAATTGGTAAATATTCTTAATCCCCCCAAAATGATCAGTTATATCAACTCTCCTGAGTAGGACTTTTTTCTTATAATAGATAGGTATCATTTAGTCATTTACATGACTAAAAATAATACTACCTCAAATAGAATCAATGATGTGAAACTTTAGTTCTCACATAAAGGATTCCCAAGTTTTGTAGTCACCAAGAATATTTGTTGTATCTATGCTTCCACGTTGCCTGCTTCAGTAAATGGCTTTTAGTTTCAAAGTCATTCCATGGTCCTAAGTAACTACTGGAATTTACATCATTACCTCAGCAGTTGAAGAAGCAGAAAGGAAGAAAGTTGAAAAAGTGTAAGTAAAAGACTTTTGCTTAAAGACTACTTCTAGAAATCCCATTCTTGTGGTTTGAATGTGTCCCCTCTAAAATTCAGGCATTGCTAATCTGATGGTATCAAAAGGTAAGGCCTTTAGGAGGTTACCATCAATAGGTCATGAGAGCTCCTTTCTCATTATAGGATTAAGGTCCTTATGGAAATGGCTTCACACAGCTGTTGGCTAGCTTGCTAGATTAGTCTTCTTTTTTTGTCATGTGAGGACACGATGTTTCTTCCCTCTGGAGGACTCCGAGACAAGGCTCTCACCAGATGCTGGCACCTTGATCTTAAACTTCCCAGCATCCAGTACTGTGAGAAATAAATTTCTGTTCTTTAAAAAGTACTGGCTGTCAGGTATTTTTCTGTAGCAGTACACATGGACTGAGACACCCACACATTGGATAACTTTTGCTTATGTCTCATTAGTCTTAGTCAGAATCAATAACAATGTCACATCTAGTGTGGAGACTGAGAAATAGAGTCTGTTAACTTGGAATATTGTTACATCCTACAGTACGGCTTATTGTTACAAGGTGAAAGAGACGAAGAGACATTTGTGTGGGGAAATAAAAGTCTCTACCAAGATCTTTAGTGGAGATACATTTATGTTTTCTAAGTATTCTTTTTCAAATTACTATTGTCTTATTTTTTTGTTGCTGCTGCTGTTTCTTTTTTTCTTAATCAACATTTCACCCTAGGATTATTTTTCAAAACCATTATGCTTTAGCTCTTAATATATCATTCAATTTAGAGAGAAATCATCTGGGTTCCAATCTCTGCTTTGTCATAAATTCTTTATATAATCTTGTAAGATTATTTCGTGGCACAAAGTTTAAATTTCTTTAATCTGAAATATACATAGTTTTTAAATTTAATTAACTATAACATAATTTTCACCACCTTTATATATTGATCTATTTCTGACACATGCAAAATAATTATAACACAGAACTCATTGTATACATTAATCTTTCAACATAAAATTTAACAACTCAATATTAAACTTTGAATTTAATTATAATTTATCCTAAACAAATAATCAATAATTTTTCCAAATTTTTATTTTCATTGTCCTGTTTTTATTCCAAGATCCAAAGGAAATCTCATTATTTTTCATAATAAGTAATAAAGTAAATTCATTCAGTAATTTATTTTACAACCAATTATTTTGCAAATACAATATGACTGGTATTATTCTAAGTGTTTGTATTATATATTAAGAAACTAGCAGATAGATCCATATTCTTTAGTCAAATTAATGTCAAATAAGTAAGAATAAACAGAAATGTAGGATAAGGAACAAGGCTGTATTAAAGCATGTAATTAAGAGAATGATCATGTTCAGTAGACTCGGGGGACTTTCTTGACCAGGATTGAGGTGTCTATAAGGTATCCACATTGTGGAAAGACCATCAGATGCTTGAGCCTGAAGTGCAGAGGACAGAGTGAGTTCAGAGATAGAACTTTGCAAATTATCAGCATATTGATAGCCTTAAAGACCATATAACTGGATAAAGTCACCTATGGAGCTTTGTATCCAAATTTTTTTTAAAAAAGGTTGAAACCAGCACAACATTAACAATAATGCCAAAAGGAGAATTCAGTCAAGAACACTAAAAAAAAGTGGTTCAAGACAGGAGAAAAGCAAAGCAAGCATCTGCCATGGAAACCAAGTGAGGGGAATGTTTCCAGAAGCAGGATATGTGGTTATCTCTTTCAAATGCTGCTGCTGCTGAGAATGATGATGCCTGGGGAATGGCCACTGGATTTAGCAATGTGGAAGACCATGGGGGTGTTGAGAGAACAATTGCAGGGAAATGGAAGGACAAAGCCATTGAAATGGGTTCAAGAGAGACTGGGAGGAAAGATATACAGACCTTCACAAACAGACAACTCTTTCAAGGAATTTTACTGTGAAAGGATTTATGTAATGCACAGTACTAGGAATGATATCAAGGTTTGTTTGCTTGCTTAAAAGTAGAAATAAAGATTGCCTGCCATGCTGATAATGATTGTGATAGGAGAGAAAAGAACTGATCTGAGCAAGAAAGGGGACAAGTCATGGATCAATTGCCGTGTGCAGGCTAGAAGGAATGAGGCCTATTGTGCACATAGAAGGAATGGCTTTTATTTGAATACAGATAATTGACAATTGATAAATTATGACGTACATACCAGGATTAAAGGGGGAAGCATGCAGGATGACACATTACGGGCTTATGTAATAGGATAAAGCTATATTCTTTACTGAGGTGTGAAATACTAGAAATGCTCAAGCTTTATCATGAATGGATTAAGTTTGATCTGCCTTTCAGATATTGAAGTGGTGATCTCTAGTAGTTACTTGGATATATAAGACTATATTTGACAAGCAAATATAATCTAAAGGTATAAATGTGTTGTTTATCTGTAAATGCTCATTAAAGATAGGACATCACCTAGCTAGTCCTGGCAAACAGTATGAAGTCAGTGATAAGAAGGTTTAAGTATAAGCCTTGACATATTCAGGCACTACACATATTCCTTTTTGGAAATTTATCTCTCAAATGTCAAAAATGCATTACATTCTTATATTTTAATCAGACAATTTAATATGTAAGTTTATTTTGTGTTTAGTATTATTGTATTAACTTCTGTAAATGCATTAATCTTCCCTGAATGACTTTGTGCAATTTTCTAAGAAAAAAATATTTCCTCAAAATCTTATGTGAGTAAATGTCTCTGTATCTCTGTTATCGCTACTATGTATGAAGTACATTGTTTAAATTAAGCTATTACAAAAATAACATATTGTTGATATATTTACAGTCCCTAATTCACTCTACAGATATTTTTTTTTCTGCTATCTTTATTCAGGGTCTCTTTATATTTTCAGCAAATATGTTTTATAGAACATGTGCTTCGGTTTGCCCCGTCGAATGTAATATTTTAGTTTTGGCTACTCTTCTTTGCCTTCTATGGTCATCTTACTGTTATACATCATCCCAGTTGTTGTTGTTGAAAAAGTTTAGCGTTTTTATGGTAGTTTTTGAAGACGGAATTTTTCAATGCAAAGGTGAATGCTGCCTTAATTTAGAGCAGCAAAATATTATCTAAAATGGAGGAGAAAAAGTTTTTGTAATAACGTATCTTTTAATATTCTCCCACATGTAGTTCTTCCCAAATTTCACTGCCTTTGAAACTTACAAAATAATTTTTGCTGAATAAAGTAAAGCATGGAAGAATTTCTAAAATATGTGTCTTTTGGCTGTGATATACAGTCATGCATTAGACCTTGGCTGTAAGTCTTTTAAGAACGTATTAGTTTGAAACTCTATTCCCTCTTTGAGAAACGCAAGATATTATAAATGTATCTTGAAATTGTTCTTTGATACAAGACCTTCTATCCAGAGGAATAATACTTACAAGAAGTTTCTACCTCATGTTGATATATATTGAATAAAAGCATTTTTGAAGAATGTTACAAGGTAAATGGGGAAAATTCCATATACACTGCTAACCAAGAATATGTTAAGATCAGCAATGTACACTGGCCCAGGTGGAATAATGTATATATCTCAGTCTGTTCTCAATATAGTGTAAATAAGTTAACACAAATTAAAATTTTAGAAATACCTAAAATATACTTTTTAAGACTATATTTGCATATACGTAGTAAATTAATTTTATTAGGCATTACTTTTAAAAAATACATATTATTTTTAACTCATAAATATATTTGTATATATATAGATATATAGATATATAGAGAGAGATAGAAGGAAAGCGAGAGAGGGAAAATATGCAAGCAAAATTGCTTGCACTGAAATATCTCAGCATAATTTTCATAACTATCTTTAAAGAGACAGGCTGATTGTGAAAGATTTAGAGACCAGAATAAGCACTATTCAACATTCAATATTTTAGAGGCTCTTTCCCTAAAAGTCATGACAGTACATACTATTTCAAAATCTTAGTTCAGTTGGATAAATTTTTATGGAGAAATATTAACCTCAAAGCTGTTTTTTTATAAAAAGAGAGAAAAGATTGGCTTTGTGAAATTTGTCATTTAAGTAATTTTGTTATTCCTTGTATAAGGCTCACAGCTTTTGGACTATATCCCTTGAGGGAGAAAAACGTTATAATACTAAAATTAGGTGTGTGAGGCCAAAGCGATCACTGCGATGCCAGAAAAATCACCAACATAGTCAAGGTCTCTAAGAACATTGAAATAAGTTATCTTCTCTTCCCGTTGGAAGCAGAGGCGGAAAAAGTAGCAGTGGTAAGTGGATTATAGTTCCTAAATCTTTACTTTTTTCCTATGATATAATTGGACACTTATATTTTTTTTTTTTTGTATGATGGCAGTGGTTCAGCTAGAGAGAATTTGGTTTGGCCACGTTCCTTACTTTGACTAAAGGAATATGGTTATACAGTTCTAGCTGAGGCTTTAAAACATATGGCAAATTTTTCCCAGATATCTTGAGCTAACATAAGAAGAATATGCCACATGGAGACATGCTCTTTTAGTTTGAAGAATGAAATAAAGAAATGTGGAGCAGACCTGTACTCAATTAGCCCAGAGTCCAAGCTAGCATAGTTGAACCCCACAATGATCAGCTGAACTAAAGCTATGTGGACTCATGAGTCTAAATGTGATATAAATATAATATAAATATAGTTTTAATCCACTGGGATTTGGGGAGTGTTTATCAAGCAGCACTATTCAGGAAACACACACACATGCATAGACACATACATTATCTGACTAACCTTGAGGCTTGACAGGGCGTGGTGGCTCATGCCTGTAAGCCTAGCATTTTGGGAGGCTGAGGAGGGAGGATCACTTGAGGCCAGGGATACGAGACCAGCCTGGGCAACACAGCAAGACCCTGTTTCCACAAAAATAAAAAATAAATTAAAAATAGGTGGGCATGGTGGTACGCGGCTGTAGTCCTACCTAATACTCAAAAGGCTGAGGTGGGAGAATTGTGTGAGCCCAGGAGTTGGAGATTTCAGTGAGCTATGATAGCACCACGGCACTCTAGCCCAAGCAAGAGAGAAAGACCCTGTCTCAAAACAAACAAACAAAAAATCAAATAAAACTTGAGGCTTTTCCCCTAGGTTTCAATTGGCCCCTTTGGAATTTAGTGACAGGAAAGGGAATAAAAGTAACATTGGGAACAGCAAAAAGCAACTGACTTGATAGTTTTGGGGCAATCACATACATCAATGGTCCCTAACCTTTTTTGGCATCAGGGACTGGTTTCACGGGAGACAATTTTTCCACAGACTAAGGGGGGAAGGGGTGGTTTCAGGATGATTCAAGCACGTTACATTTATTGTGCACTTTATTTCTAATATTATTACATATAATATATAATGAAATAATTATACAACTTACCATAATGTGGAATCTAATGCCACCGCTGATGTGACAGGAGGCAGAGCTCAGGCAGTCATGCAAGCGATGGGGAGGTGCTGTAAATACAGATGAAGCTTTGCTCACCTGCCAGTCACCACCTGCTGTGCAGCACAGTTCCTAACAGGCCAAAATGGGTACCAGTCCCCCACCAGGGGGTTGAGGACTGCAGGTATACGTAACCACCAAAATAAGCTTTGCTTGAAAAACACCCTCTCTCAACTTTTATCATGAGTAAGAACTATTAACCCTTACTAAAAGGTAATAAACATTTTAATAAAGTTTATTCTATAACCTTGCTCCTTCAGAAATATCCAGCAGCAGTTTATTTGCCATTTTATACATAGATCTTGTGGAACTATTTTATTTTATTTTATTAAGAAATAGCCATTGTTCGGGGCTTTTTGGCTTCTTCCCAGTTTCAGCTCAGTGGGCAGGATTTGATTATGAGTATAGATCCCACAAATATGTTGTTATTGATGCATATAAAATGTGGACTTTTGATCTACCTTGGAAGTCCCCATTGATTTCAAACTTTTCTTAATGGAACATAAAATAATTTCCATTCTATAGAACCAGAATATGTTGGGTCTCTACAATTTAAAAGACATATTAATAACTTGGCACCTCCTTTGGATGAATTAAGAGCTTGTTTCCTCTACTACTTTCTACACACTACTAAATTCAGAAATATAGCAGTTTTCTCTTTTCTAGAGACATTATTTTATTTGTGTATATGAGGAGTGCAAGCAAAAACTGTAACTTATTTAGTAGCAAAAAATAAATTTAGTATTAAAAATATAATTGCTTTGGGTAGGTAATTTAATATTTAATTGGAATAGAGTACATCATTGAATCAATTCATTCTATGAATGTATTGAAACATCACATCAAATGATGCATCCCGTTTATCTAGAGGTGTTTAATAAAAATATGATGAATACTTTAGGTAACATTTTCTTTAATGAATATATCATAAAACCATTGCAACAATTCTCTATGACATAGACAATTGTAGCCTCAGACAATAGTATCTTGGAGAACACTCACAATACCTTTGTAAGAAACATCTTTGCTCTAATCTTGTGTAACTTCTGTAGACAAGGTTTCTCAACCTTCAAAGTCAAATGATTACATGTCTACAAGTTATTACCTAGTTATTAATTTTTTATTTGATGACTTCTTCTACATTATTTTATAAATTTAGTTATGCTCTTTTAAATGAGAAAATCAGAATGCTGTTAATTTTTTTAAAAAATTATAAAAGTGTTGATTTTATGTTAAGAGAAAAAAACATACAATGAATTCTATAATTAATGGTTCTATTTTGTAGCATAATGGATAACAGCATAAATAGAAGAAAACAAAAATGATTTCAGTTTAGATTGAATATATTTATGATGATGAAGAAGAGAATCTAGAGTATTTTCTTTTCACATACAGGAACTCATTTTTATGCTTTCTAAATGTTTCTGTATAATCCTATGTCTTTCCCAGAGGCAGATTATTTCTGTTGCGGTTAAACTCCCTAGACCTATCTGAAAATACTAACCATAAAATTAGAAAATTTTTCAAAATTATTTCAAACTTACAAATATATTACATTCATTTTGTATTTGCATGTTTTATTTTGATAAAAGATAGCTATAATACACTTGACATTAATATATATGTCTTAGCTCATAAAGAAATTAAAAAGTGTATTACTTTTACAATTTTAAGCAGGCTGGACAAGTATTTACACAATAAATTTTGCACGTCTTTATATATTTAAGTGTTTTCTCTGTCAGTAATATGCACTGATTATAACTTTTATGCCTTTTTTATTATGATTAACACATAACTGTACCTATTTATGGGGTAAAATGTGATGTTTCCATACATGTATATATTGAGTAATGATTAAATAACAGTAATAAGCATATCCATTATCTTAAACATTGGCATTTTTATATGATGAGAACATTCAAAACCCTTTTTCTAGCTCTTATGAAATATATGTTACTGTTAACTCTAATCGCTCTACTATGAACTAGAACACTGGAACTCATTCCTCCTGTATATTTGTAGCGTTGTACCCGTTGAACAGTCTTTCACCTTTTCTCCATCCTCCCTAATCTCCCCATCCTCTGGTAACCACTATTCTTCCTCTAGTTCTATGAGAACACTGTTTTAGAACCACATGACTGAAATTATATTGTATTTGTCTTTCTGTGCATAGGTTATTTCACTTAACATAATGTCCTCCAAGTTCATCCAAGTTGCTTCAAATGAAAAGATTTCATTCTTATACTTGAACAGTATTTCATTGTGTACATACATCACATTTTCTTTATCCATTGATCCATTGATAAACATTTAGGTTGATTTTATAGATTGGCTATTGTGAATAGTGCTGCAAGAAACATAGGAATGCAGATACCTCTTTGACGTACTGATTTCATTTCATTTGGATATATGCCTAGTAGTGGATTGCTACATCATGTGGTAGATCTATTTTCTCATTTTTGGGGAACTTCCACATTGTTTTCCATAATGGCTATACTAATTTAAATTTCCAGCATTAGTATGACTCAAAATGGATTAAAGACTTAAATGTAGCACCTAAAACTACAAAACTATTAGAATAAATCATAGGTAGAAAGCTTCATGGCATTAATATGGGCAAGGATTTTTTGAATAAAACTTCAAAAGCACAGACAATAATAGCAAATACACACACATGTGACTATAGCAAACGATTAGGTCATTAAATATGAAATGTCCAATTTTGAATCAAAAGTGTAGTTTATTATATCTCACACAATAAGCATTACAATTAATCAAAATATGCTCCTAAACTATCAGCACAGTTTTGTCATCTTAACAATAGCTTATTTATGCCATCAGTGAAGAAGCCTACAGAGCTGAAATCATGAAAAGCATTTTCCATAGTTTGTGGAGAATTGAATATTTTTCCTTGCAAGAAGTTGTCCAAAGCCTGCAAGAAGTGGTAGTCAGTTGGTGCAAGGTCTGGTGAATATGGTGGATGACAGAGTTTCCAATGCCAGCAGAGGATTGGCCTGTCTCTATTGACCAATCTTGATGCTTAATTGCAAGCGTCCTCATCATTTCATCCAACTGGTTTCAGTAGACATCTACTATAATCCATTTACCAGGTTTCATGAAGCTGTAGTGGATAATACCAGCACTGGACCACCAACAGACTCCATTGGCCTTTTTTGATGGTATTCTGTTTGGGACTGTATTTTGGCACTTTATCTTTATCCAATCATCGTGCCAAATGCTTGTGATTGTCAAAAAGAATCCATTTTTCATCACATGTAACAATACGGTGTAGAAATGGTTCTCCTTTATGTCATGACAGGAAAGAAAGGCAAGCTTATGGAAGATTTCTCTTTTGATACTCATTTAATTTATGTGGTATCCATCTATCCAGATTCTTTACCTTGCTGATTTGTTTCAAATGGTCCAATATTGTTGAAATAGTAACGTCAAACCTTGCTGCTAATGCAGGAATAGGTTGAGATAGATTTACTTCCACTACAGCTTTCAGCTCATCATTATCCCACCTTGGTCTCAGGTCACCCACATGGCTAATTTTCAAGATTAAAATCACCAGAGTGGAACTTCTCAAACCATCGACGTACTATGTGCTCATTAGCCACATCCTTCCCAAACACTTTGTTGATATTTTGATCTGTCTATGCTGCATTGGTTCCGTGATAGAACTCATATTCAAAAATAACATGAGTTTTTGAGTTACCTATGATTTCACAAAAATTGCCCTAAAAAAAAATATTTGGAAGATAATCATAAGCCAAAGCATTCATTTGAAAGAATGAGGATGTCCATTCACTAAATAAATAAATAACAAAAAACAAGAAGTGTCAAAATTAACTGTCAGAAATATCAACTGTCAAACTTATTACTTAAGGAAATCGGACATTCCATACTTGATAACCTCATGTTAAGGAAGAAAATGGAACGTGTCTTTTGATTTTGAGCAATGAGCAGTGGCTGAAATGTAAGATTATTCTGGAGGCCTAAATCTAAGTTTCTTTTAAACATAGCGAACTAAGTTGAAAGATAAATTTATACTCCTACTGTTATAATTATAAACTTTCTGAATGAAAGAAACTGCTAATGTTGATGTAGCAATATAAGTGAGGCTTTTTCTCACTTACAGACTGTATTACACTTCTATATACTGCTTTTTATTAATCTCAAACTCTATTGTGTTTATAAATTTTGCATATTT
This sequence comes from Indri indri, assembly GCA_004363605.1. NCBI lineage: Eukaryota > Metazoa > Chordata > Mammalia > Primates > Indriidae > Indri > Indri indri. Next base: position 10,745 of record RJWJ010046791.1, read on the forward strand.
AATGTGAAAGTAAATTTATACTTCCTTTTGAACATCATCCTCACTGTTCAGTAGTTCCAAAGAATATAATGTAATTTGATATAACACTTTGGGTTTAATTGAATAGTTAACCAAACATACGAATACCTTAAAAATTATTATTAAAATAATTAAATGGAAAATAATGATTTTGTTTTAGAGAGAAAAATAAGTTTGATGTGATATCATAAAACTTATTTATAGATATTTATAATAATTAATGATAATTATAGATATTTTAAAAAACTATTTTACCATTTACCTTTTTATCTAGAAACTAATAAACAACATCTACAGCTGTAACTGAAGGATACAATTAATACATTAAAATTAACTCTCATGGGTAAATATCAGCTGTTCCCTTCCAAGTATGAATTATTTAGGTAAAATGGAAAAAACAAAACACACACATACAAAGTAAAACCTTGAAATTACATTTCTACATGAAAATATTTAGG
>RJWJ010046792.1:0-11220 GCA_004363605.1 Indri indri
ACTACAGGCATGCACCACCATGCCCGGCTAATTTTTTCTATATATGTTTTTAGCTGTCCAATTCATTTCTTTCTATTTTTGGTAGAGACGGGGTCTCGCTCTTGCTCAGGTTGGTCTCGAACTCCTGAGCTCAGAACGATCCGCCCGGCTCGGCCTCCCAGAGTGCTAGGATTACAGGCGTGAGCCACCGCGCCCGGCTAACTGTTAGTCTAATTTTTAATGAATGTATGTTTCCTACTTTGAAAGACTGATCTAGAGGATAAAATGAATGGAGAATCATGGCTTTTTAAACAAAATAATGTATAACTTGATTCTTTTAAAGAAAAGCACCTTTGTTGCCTATAAAACTAGAATTGCTTTAGACAACAATCAACTCTCCCATGCAGCATTTCTGAAACACATTGCTTATGTTCAGAAAGAACTGTGAGAGGAGAAAGGTACTGTAAGCTGCAAGGGCTAAGGATGAAGGTCTCTAACTGGAGAGGCCTAGGCACCGAATCCATATGAACTTTGCCTATTATCTAAATGGGGATACGTTATCTAATCTGCATTTCACTTCTGCCAGAAATTGAAAGCTATCACCCCAAAGGGATGTTAAGCAAAACAAAATAATACTTCCAAAGGAAGTCTCACTTCTATCCTATGACAATTTAGTGATCTTTCATCAGACAGACCAAGAAGTCAAAAGAATCAAAACCACTCAGAACTTACAACAATGATCAGGAACTTCTGGCCCATCCTTCGTGGCAGTTTCAAGGAGCCCAGCAGAAGATCTGGCCCCAGCCAGTTCACTGTCATGTCTGTATCTGCACCCACAGGCTAGGACTAGAGACCCCTCTAATCCCATGGGGTCAACCATGGGCCTCCATGTTCTCTGCATAGTTCTAGAGAAATTCAGCGGAGGAGTGTGGGGCAGGAAACTAGCTTAGATGTTCCTGGGGCCCATCCTGACCAAGGCCCTTGGGGTGGCTTCCAAACCCCCCAAATGACAAAGAGGACCTAATGGTGCTGCTGCAAAAGCCTGGGGTGATGCCGAAATACACGGAGGTCCATTAACAGGGTCCTCTGATTCTGTTCCAGCCCTTAGAGAAAACAGCTAGTGAAGTCAGATGCCCTAATATTATTATCACCTGTGTCAAATGCTCCTCGGTTAAGGAAATTTTAAGCAAATGAATCATTTATGTCTTGGAATAGGTTCATTTACCCGGCTAGATAGGGTCCACTCCTCTAGGTCAGGCAGCGCGTGCCTTCTGCTTCCCCGCCTCTCCTCCAACCCACCAGGTGGGGGTCTATAAATGCTGAAGCAACAGATGAATTAAATTGAATACATTTGAGAACTCCAAAACAGAACAACAAGAAAACAGTCATTTTCATCCAAGTTCACACACCAAATCGTTTTCTTTAAAGGTGGAAGGGGTTGTCTGATGAAAGTAGAAAGAGCAGATGGTATGGGAAAGGCCCCTTCACCCACCCAACTGGGGCATTGATTTTTCTGTGTTTTTTTTTAAGGAGTCTTTATCTTTACACAGAAGGTATAAGTTATAATTTAACTCTCAAGTTAACTATAGGGCCCCTTGTCTTTCAAGTCATACAAACACAAAAGGCTTTAATGACTTTTTTTTAACTAAAGGAAAAGCATGCCATGTGAAAGTCACTTCTCCCCTAATACCGATGCACTGGCCACCCAAAGATAGGTCAGTGAACCTTTATTCACAGGGTCCATTAGTAAGAGTAGTACAGGAAACTCTTCACAATTCAGACAAATTGAAGTTTGCAAACACAGGAAGGCTACTAGCTTAAGAGGTTCTGCTTATGCAGTTAAAACTTCATTTGAACACTTGAATAATAATTTCCCTCCTAAAAAGGAGAGTGGATTTTTAGTTAAGTCAGTTCTCAGTTTCAATTAAACCAAACCTAATGCATAAACATCTTCTTCTACCACAATGAAGAAAAAAAAAGGAAATTCCATGAACTCCCATGACAATCTGGTTTGAAGAGACACAAAATAATTTTCACAAGACACCCTCGGAAAGACATTCATCTGTTAAGGACTATTCACATACACAGGAGAGGACATTCCACAGGCTAATGCGACATGAAATTTGTCTATAAAATTACCCCTTAACCACCCAAGGACTTACTCCTTTACCAAAAAAAAAAAAAAATCCTTTAAAATGAGAAGGCAGTGATCATCCCTTAATTATAGGATTTTTGCATCATTTTTCTTGTTCTTTTTCCTCTTTAAGTTTTTACAAGACCAATTTTTACCTTTAAAATCAGAAATATATATATATATTTAGTTAAAGAAATCCTATGGCAGAATTCCAGTCGAAGAATCTCTCTGAGGGCTGTCAGATGGCCCATCCCTTACCACTGTGTGAATTTTTAAAAGGCAGCACCTCTGGGCAGACACATCTCCGGGTGCAGGCTGGATTCTGCCCCAGTCACCTCTTCTGACCAGCACCGAACACTGCACAATCCTAGACTCCACCCTGGTGGCTCCATCTTTCTGTCACCCAGATTTCTATTGCATCAAGTTGCACTTACATGTGCATTTGCACCTGCCTGCGACATGTGACCATGATCCTCAATCTTCACACACAGACCAGGAATTTGATTCCTGGCACTGTGACATCTAAACAGGCCCTGACATCTTACACAAAAATTCCGTCTAAAGAAGGAATCTCAGACAGTTATATCTTGAGACACAGAACAATTTTATTTACGTGCCAGGATGAAGAAACAACAGCAAGGGCTTCACTAAAGAAATCAAGGGTGTGCCAACATGGACAAATAGAAGGGAGAAAATGCTTGGTTTTGTGTCCCTTGTCTGTGTGTGCAACTTAGTAAAGATAGATCTTTACTCCTCATCAGCCTCACACCCAGTCCTATTTCTTTTCACTTTCAGAAAATGCCTCTAACCGCCCCCACAACAATGCTGACACTTTCCTAAGTGGTTGTACAAATCCTCCTGGCTGTGGGTGACATGGTCACTTCCAGTGTTCACTCTAAGGTACACAACGGTACACCCTTTAGTGCCATGTGTTCCTGGAGCCTGAGTATCAGAGCATTCTGCCTCCCGGTCTAGTCTGGGTTGTGCACTCATGGCCATCATCCTCCCCAAGTTGGCTAAACTTCTAAGAAAGCAGACAGAGTCTGTGGGGAGTAAAAATGCCATCTACGTCATCAGAGGGGCACCAAAGGGACGTCTATGGATCAAGGAGGGAAGGAACTGCTACCCAGCCAGGCAAATGAACAGGTGTAAGCCTGGCCATCGGGACTAGCTACACAATTTTCAGGATCCAGGGCAAAATGAAAATGCAACTTTTTCAAAAAGTGTTTAAGAATGTCAAGACAGCCCCAGCAGAGCATTAAACCAGGTGTGCGTTTCTCAAGTGTGGAGCCCTGTGTGACTGCACAGGTCACACATCCATGAATCTGGCCCTACTGGCTGTCAGGGGTAAAGTCACTGGCTTCTGTGTCCAAATAAGCAGCAAATAGGCACGAGAGAGGAAAGTAGTGAAACAAATAAACAAAATAGCAAACAAACCATCATGAAGTCAAAAGCTCTAAGTCCTGGGTCACCCTCTCACTTGTAGATAGCCCTGGGCATTTTTCAAAATATTTTTCTATTTTTTAATCTAGAAAATGGAGCATTAATAGTTATATCACAGTGATATGACTCAAATTTGGCAGCTGCTGATTCTGCAAATAATGAGAGTGTTAAATATACCACCTGTCCAATCCAGGAGAGCAGCTTTTGTTGTAACAGAATTGCATGGAATTAAAATCACTTTGGAAAAAAAATACAAAGCCATAATTTTCTCTCCTGGAGTATTCAGGTTCAGATAGACGTTAGTTACCTTGAAAGTCACCTTTATGTGGGCTGTCAAAGATAGCAGCAAGATCCTTCACTTTCTGGAAACCCCAAACCAACCCGGGTCCAAGCTCCCACCAGGACCAGCTCTCCCTCAAGGGCCCCAGGAACTCCCCATCCTAGCCTTCCTGGGAATTCTCCAGGTTCTGATATTCCCCTGCAATTCTCGCCCCCTCCTCCCCAGGTCTCGGCAGGATCCCAACATGTAAATTTATGTACATACTTTAAAACGAATTTTTTTATAAACTCAAAAAGTAGTTGGAGCTGAATTTTTTTAACAAAATTCAGAAAATTCAGGATCTCTCCAAGCTAAATTCTCCATCCTTAATAAACAGTTAAAGAAAAAAAATGTCCAGGCACCAACTCCGCAGGCTCCCAAGGCTAGAAACTGCTCTGCAATGTAAATGAAATCATCAAAATTCTAAAGCTGGCACTAAAAAAGTCATGCTTAGGTGGATAAATGGCTCGTGGAGCTGTAAAAACATACTCAGGTCTTGTATGAACATATCTTTGGCTTTTAAACATCCAAGCCACATCGTTATTAATGGCCTGGTGTATACACTGCCCGCTTCTACCCGCTCACACATTGAACCCACATACACCCACAGTTCCTCCTCTGGGAGACTAAGCAAATACATGAAATTCCTAGGACCTGTGGCTAAAATAGGCACTCCTTTATTTCGAGTAGCTGTATTTCACATGGAAAGGCAGGGAAAAAGAGCTAAGATTTATTGACAGCCTACTGTGTGCTAAGTACTATGTCAAGTGCTTTCCTAAAGGTTAGCTCATCTTTTCTTGCAAAGGAAGCCTCAGTTGAAAGATGAGTGACCTTCTGAAGGTCACATGGCTGATCTGCAGGGGAGACGGCATTCAAACTCACTTCATCAGGCCCCAAAGCCTTCGTCTTTCTACTCCACCACAGCACAGTTCTGACTTCGTGGGCCAGAGGAGGTTGGGTAGCTCAGCTGAGAACAGGCAGGGCGGCACCCAGCTAACTGTAGGAGAAGGGCCCACCACGGAGCCCAGGAGCTCACAACTTGTCCTGCCTCCCCACTGGAAGGAGTCCAGCCCTGCAAACAGAACACGGGACCTGGAAGCTGTGATAATAGGAATATTCCAGTAAAGCAGCTGGATGGAGCATCAGGTATTGGACTGACAAGCAGAGCTCGCCTAGAGGACATCGCAATCCTGCCATGCAGACATCCATGTCCTGTCAGGAAAGCTGCAACTGCGCCATCTGTGCAGAGCAGAGGGTCCCCATCGGCCACAGCAGCCTGTCAGTCAGAGACCAACAGTGGAGCGCACCACATGAGAAGTGGCATATCCCAGGCCAAAAACTCACTGCCTGGTTCAAAGGCTAATTCTACCTCTACTAGCAGGTGACCTTGAGCAAGTTATTTAAATTCTCTGCCTCAGTGTCCAAACCAAATGGAGAGGTTTTGAAGATTCAGATGAACGAATACATATAAAGCACTTGGAATAGTAGCTGGGACATAGAAAGTGGGTGATAATTGTTAGATAGTATTATGAACCAAGAATGTTCTGAAGCAGGCCTGGGACCCCATGAAGTTCTTTTGACTCCTTTGTGAAAATCCTTGGAGCCCTAGTACTAGCCCCATGTCCAGCAGCCACTCACAGAGGGAGTCTCAGCTCTGAGAGGGGAGCCGGACTCCTCTAAGACCTGGGCAGAGAGTGGTGATTTTCCACATTTCCTGGGACAGGACTCCCAATCCCTTCCCCAGGGCGCAACACAAAGAACTGGCACCATCATGGCAGAAGCGCATCTCTTTCCCTCATCCGTGCGAGAAAAGCCATCAAATTGCTGAAGCTGAAACCATTTGCAAATTCCAGGGGAGTGTTTCCAAGAGGGCACCATTCATTCCCCTTTGTGATTGTAATAAAGTGCTTGGGTGTTGCCAGGGGACTTTCCATCCCCCAAACCAATCCCTGAAGCTCCCCCAAGGGAGGGCCACCCTTCTCACCCGAGAACTTTCCCAGCATGGAGCCTATCAGCATTTTCATCAGCTAGAGAACTAGTTTTCCTTTAAACTGTGGCACAGAGATTAATGGTTCAATTTGCAGCTGCTTAATGGTGTTCAGCTGAGCCTCACCCTTCTGCTGTTTGCCCCTGGGTTGGCCCGAGGATTTGCAGTTAATGGTGCAGGTAGAGAAGTCATCTGTTTCCCCTCGACTGGGTGTGTTAACACTGATCTCTTACTCTATCAGGGCTCTATGTCTTAATCTCAGTCTTGCCCTGATGGAATATTCCTCTACATGTTCCTATCAATGCCAGGTATTGAATATCTGGAAACTGATAGCTTCAGCGAATGCCCAGCTTGTTCTGTCCAAGGAACCAGTCCCTAAGGAGGTAGATATCTAAAGTAAGCTTAAAACAACACCACCATGAAACAACACCCTGCTTACCAATACAACTGCTGTCCTTCACAGAACTAATAGCTCTGTTTGCACCTCTGCTAGGGACATGAGAATTCATAAGATTAAACAAGGAAGAGTTTTGTTTTGCACGCTGGTTTCTCTGCAGCCTCCTTCCCCGGCTCCCCCCAACATGTCTTTACACTTCTGTGCACTATATTTTCCAAGACCCCTTTCAATCTTTTGTCCCTTTCAGTAAAACATTTTTTCAATGAGATGATCATATGTTTATATCTGAGTCTACCAGACAGAATCCAGAAAATTCCATACAGAGATCCTGGAAGTCTAATCCCTAGTGGCTGGCCTTCTTGCCCAGGGATATAGCCCATGGAACAGAGGCAGCTTTGCATAGGGCCTGCCCTTGGCCCTGAAGCTTCCTCAGGTGAAGAAAGTTGACTGACTCTGGGGTCTCCTCACAGCCATTTGCTGCATTGGAGGGGGAGCTTCTCCAACTGGGCAGGAGGACAAAGCAGAAAGTTCCCAGACAGGGACTTCTACCACTTCTGTTGAGAGATTTCAGCTGGATTTGCTCAGGGAGCACAGAAGGGCTGGGACAATTTTGCTGCTTACAATTTTCATGTTCTTTTTGGTGAGTATTGGTTGCCTTCAGTGATTTGAGATGATGAAGGCAATAGGCCTCCTCCCCCACACCTCATTCCCAGGGTCTATGTGTTGGGAGACTGCTATGGTTTCACTATTTGTCCCTTCCAATTTAACCCCCATGTGGCAGTATGAAGAGGTGGGGTCTTTCAGAGGTGATTGAGTCATAAGAGCTCTCCTCTCATGAATGGATTAATGGGTCATCATGGGAGTGGGACTTTATTAAAAGAGGAGGAGAGACCTGAGCTGCATGCTCAAACCTCTCACCCTGTGATACCCCATGCCACCTCGAGACTCTGCAAAGAGTCTGTACCAGCAAGAAGGCTCTTGCCAGATGCTCCTCCTCCTTTACCTTGGATTTCCCAGTGTCCAGAACTGTAAGAAATAAATTTCACTTCTTATAAACTATCCAGTTTCGGGTATTCTGTTATAAGCAACAGAAAATGGACTAAGACAGAGACAATTCTCCATGGTTCTCTGACATTCTGTGCATCTTGTTAGCAAGGCATTAACTGCCTTTGTTCAGAAGTACCTTTTCAAGGATGTCTATATAATAAATAGTCTTGGAAGACAGAGAGAATGTCTCTCCCCAGCGTCACTTCCAATTATAAAAGATTCAGCTTCCCTAAACAAAGGAGTCATCTCCTATAACGCAGTCACTCCACGTGTAGGTATCACCTGGCCCTCTCATCACCCTAAGTGGATTGAAGCTCAGAACTGATGCAAAAATGCTGATGCTGTGGCTGCTGCCTTTGCTGTGAGGAATAAGCTGTCCTTCACCTCTAACTCAAGAGTTTCATGTCTTCTACCAACATCCATGAAACTGTGGCAGACTAACTTGTTAGCTTGCAAGTAGGGTTAAGTCTCAGCCTTCACAGCTCTTGACAATACCTAATAATGACAGCAAGTATCATGCTACATTTTAGCACACATGGAAACACTGTGAGGGTGCAGGGAAATTTCCCCTTCACCCCAGAAGGTTCGTTGAAAGATCAACTCGCAATAAGGCAGATTAATAAGAGAATGAGATTTACCTACCATGCTCACAGAGAGACTCAAGAGTGATTATCCAATTTCCCATTGGGGTCCAGAAGTTTATATACCCTTATCTTAGAGAGGAGGGGGAGATGAGGAATATAGGTAATTCTGCTGAGCAGCAATAAATGGTTACTAGGGAGGATGAATAGATACTTGGGAAAATGAATGGATGGGGGAAACAGATTGACTTATAAATGATTATTTTGGGAAACTAAATTAACCTGAGAGACAGGTATTATCTTAAAATGGTCTGGACCAGGTTTGGTTGCATTCTTGATCTTCTTTCCTGCAATATATTGAGATAACAGGGAGGGGAAAGGAAGTCAATTGTTCTTTTTGATGGGTCTGATTTTATGAAGATAGAGGGAAAGCCCCTTCCAATGCCTGTTGACCCCTAAGAGCCTTTACTTCAAAATACTCTTTATACCAAGGAGTCAGATTTTGGGGTGAAATTCCCTGAGCTCCTTCATTCCCCAGGAATGTCTGGAACTTCCCCAGAAATTTCACACATTAAAAGCTGAGCTAGTGGCTGTGGTGTGACAGAATGCGTTTATAGTTGAGTAACAAGAGATCTGAAAAGGGAGACAAGAACATAGATTAGAATGAGAATGAATAAGCAGAAAAGAACAGATCTAAGCACATTTCCCCACACCCCATTAAACCAGTCTCCCACTCCTGGGAATAGGTCAGACCAATAGAATTGTTTTGCTTCATTAATCTGATGGAGAATATTTATCTTGTCTTTGAAGAGGTGTACATCAGTCTCTAGTTGCCCTAAGCAGTTTACATAGCAACAGCATTTTTCACCAATAATCTCCTCCCTATTGGACTATAAAGGCATCCAGGATGCGACAGTTTTGAGAGGCTAGGCTGTCGGCTTCTAACCGAAGTGCTCCCAATGCTTGCATGGTGATACTGAACTCTTATTCTATCACCATGGAGAGACTTAAAATTGTCTTTTCAATCTCTTAAGTTTCAAATGCTGGGAAGAGTGCTGAGCATCAAGAAGAACTTAGAATTATGATATACAAATGGGTCTTCTATAACATCGCATCTAGTACGTTTGTATGATACCACTTTATAAATGAAACAGCCCAAGTTTGTAATTTGGCTGGCATTCACAGTGGAGTACCTGGTAACAGAGAGTGTCAGATAACCAAGTCCACAGCATTCTGACCATCTAGGTGGGACCCACTTGTGTATTTTATAGCCACACAAGATTAAAAAAGACCAGTGTTATCTACAGATGGGATCAGGTTGGAACCTGTGACCTCCCAGCCTGGAGTTTGCTGTGCCTTTTCTTCCTCATTGGCACTTCCATATCTCCAGTTTCCATGTGTTCCTGCCAGTCTGTGGGAACAGAAGAGGTTGTAAAATATTTGCTATAAAAGGCCTTTGGTCCAGTTCTGGCAGTTAGGAGGCTTGGTTTTGTTACCTAGCCAAGTCAGTCCAGACTTTTGGTCTATCCATATGTAATCTTTAGTGCCTGGCAACTTAATAAGGGGAGCAAGTGAGCTACCCCAAGTTGCATGGGCCTGGCTTGTGAGCTGTTCATAACATCTGGTGATTTGACAAGCATTGACATCATGAGGGTTAATGTCAGCATCACCTGTGGTCTTTGTAAGGGGTGTAAGAATGCCACCTGTGGAATTAAACTGTAAGGTCTAATCACAATATTGCCCTGGTATGTCACCCAGAAAAGATCCAGTATTATCCCTGTTTTTAAGGCAGAGGGAAAAATTTCTTTCTAGTGACTTTACCTGAGCAAAAGACAGCTCTTGAGATTCCACAGAGGTTTTCCTATGTCCAGTTGACTCACCAACATGAGAAGTAGCATGTTTTTTCTCTGGTTGTGGATGCCACATCTTGTCATACATCCGTCTTTCTGACTGGTCCCACCAGGCACTCATGTTGGCAGAAACAAAAATGGGTTCAGGTTCCTTTGCGTGATCTAGATGTTGGCATGACCAGCAATTACATTGATTAGTTAGTGTGGCCAGGGTTTGAAAGATAGTACAAAGTGATGCCAGGTCTGTGCCTGACCTGCTGGAGAAACAGTAAGGGTTAGTAAGAGTAAGGCTTAGTTTAAAAGAAGAGTCATAGTGGAAGATTAAAGGGAGAATGGGACAAGTTGAGGCATCTCCAATCAGCTTCCAAGTACAATCCTCAAAGGGAGAGGCTTAAAAGAAGAAGTGTTTAAAAAGGACCCTTTTTTGGGGGGGTGAGGTTTAAGGTGGGGGCAGATTTTAACTTTATATTGGCCATATTCTAGTAGCCAAATCTTATGACTTAATCTTTCCATTCCTTCATTATCTGAAAGTAACCATCTTGTTTGTCCTATTACATATTCCATTCTATTTTATCATGTCCTTCAGGTTACTCACTACCTATATTTAACGTATCTTATGAATCCTGACTATGTCTGCTTGCTTTCTCATCATCTGCATGCCTGACACATGCAGTGAGTTTTACCTGTATCTCATGAGCCACTAGCTTACTTATATGGTAATGTGTGTTTAACACATTTTATGAATTTCAAACATTCCTGCTTGTTTTTCTTGTATTATTTGAATATTCTGAATTATACAGCCAGTACCCATTACAGATATCCTAAATGAAAATGTGGATTGCAAAATGGTACATATAATGATTGTAAGTAGATAAGGATATGCATGCACATGGATAATAACTGGAAGGTAATACATAAAAATGGAAAAAATATGCTGGGATAGTAGAATCATCAGTAACTTTTGTTTCAAAACTTTCATATTATTTATACAATATTTTCAATAAAATTTATTATTTGTAAGTAGACTGACATTCCATATATACCATAAAATGCTCTTTTCTGATTAAAAATTCAAGTGAGGAATATATATATATATACACATACATATATATATATATTTTTTTTTTTTTTTTTTGAGACAGAGTCTTGCTCTGTCACCCAGGCCCAGGCTAGAGTGTGAGCCTAGCTCACAGCAACCTCAAACTCCTGGGCTCAAGCGATCCTCCTGCCTCAGCTAAGTATAGGCATGCCCCACCATGCCCAGCTAATTTTTCTATTTTTAGTAGAGACAGGGTCTCACTCTTGTTCAGGTTGGTCTCGAACTCCTGACCTCAATCAATCCTCCCTTCTTGGCCTCCTAGAGTCCTCGGATTATAGGTGTGAGCCACCGCACCCGCCTCAAGCATGGAGTATTAAACTGCAAAATCTATTTTAAGTTTAAGGGATTTGATGAAGTAAACTGAACTCCCGGAGAAGCAAGTGG
>RJWJ010046793.1:0-11218 GCA_004363605.1 Indri indri
TAGGTTTATTATTTCTTATCTGAATTTACCACTAGATTGTAAACTTTAGGAGGACAAGGAGTTTTGTCTGTTTTGTTCACTGACATATCTCAGGCATCTAGAACTATGCTAGGCACATAGCAGATGATCAACACGTATTTGTTAAATGAATTAACCTCATTGGATTTTACTTATTGCAGGTATCCCAGAAATAATATAGAACCAGAAAACCTATTTCAAATAATTATAGGAAGGTGAAGTTAATAGATTATTCATGATAGAGAACACTCTGTAATTAAATTTGCGGAGCAATTATCCAAATACAGATGTTGCAATTTTAACTTGATAACCTATCTCACTTATCTGTGATTTAAGAAAGAAATAATATTTTGGAAGGAGTTTATAATCTGCTACATAAATATATTAACATATACATTTTGTATCAATACTATAATGTATATTCATATATTCTTCCCTTCATTCCTAGGTATCTGAGCCCCCGAAGCTCTGCAGACTATGCAAGCTTGAGAAAATAAAGAAAGGAATAGGTAGAGAAAATAAATTTCCAAAGACTGCTAAATAGGTATGGAAAGTATTTATTTCATTGTCTTCTCCATTTTTCTCTTTTTGCTCACTGAATCTAAGCCATTGCATCACAGGCCTCTTTGGGCTTATGGACCCAACTAGTGTCATTTATCAGGGTCACAGGTATTAACTCTGGTGACAGAATCAGCATGCTGGAAGGGACCTGAGAGATCACTTGATTGAGCACTCATTTTAAAAACAGAACTGATGGTTAGGAAACTTAAATTATTTTTCTAAGGTCATAGAACTAATGAGATGAGAAGTGAAGACTAGAATTCAGATGTCTTATTCTAAGTTTAGCTTTCCTTACATTCCACCTTAAGATGACTTTAAGACAACAGGCAGATATGAGATGTTTTTCTGTGTGTAGTCTCACACAAACATCAGCACTGATAATGTCAACTGGAAAAAGCTCCCAGAAATGTGGATACCAACAGAACAACAGCTAACATTTACTGAGTACTTGCTATGTGCAGGAATTGTCCTAGGGGCATAATGTGTAATATTTGCTCATTTATCCCCACAATACTACAGGGCAGTCAGGATGAGGAAGTGGAGGCAGGAGTTGAAGTAACCTCCCCAAAGCCACACAGCAAGGTAAGTGGTAGACATAGCTCAAACCCACGTGGTGTGGCTCAAGGGCCGGTTCTAGCCACTGTAACACACCATCTCTCAAAAATGACAGCGCCTCCTTAGAACTGTTTTCATCCCACCTATGTTCCTTATTGTTTCGTCATCTGTAAAATGGGTATTTTTCACCTCATTGTTGTCAAGATTAAATGACCATCAAGTACCTTGCAGTTTGTATTCAATAATCCTTTCTTCAAAAGCAAAAAAGAAAACAAGACCCAATAACCACCAAACAAAAGGGAAAGTAAAAAATGCTTTGTAAACATTTATAAAAGATCAGTTACTAAATTCTTATGTTAATAAAATCACGTAGTCATATTAAAAGGACAAAAACGCATGCAGATTAATTTCGATATTAGTGGCCACTTGTGACACTACATACTATTAAATGTCTCAGAGGAAAATTTAGTGGAAAGACAGGACGAGATGCAAGGAGGAGGCTCAAAAGTGAACATTAAGTGGGGGAGGGACTAAAAAAGTCTCCCATGTTTATTTAAAAGGCAGAAGAAAGTTAAAAATATTTGTCTTGCCTCCTTTGGCTTCCTACCATGGTGACTCAGGTACCTAACTCTACAAAGAAACACTGCAACTATTATTAGTAAACATAAATATAGCACGGTTCGTAAAAAAGACTACATAGCAATGCTCAGTAAAGTTTTCACAAAGTTCATTATATTTTGAATAATTTAAAAAGTCAAAATTAAATTAGAGGCTTGTGTTCAGCCGGTCAAAATAGCTCCTGAATGAAGCCAGACCTCTATCCTACTGTGGCATTACTTGCTGGTTCTAAGATTTATATTGCATCCTTTAATGCTTGTGTCCACTCAAGATAATTTAATGCCTTCATTTCTTAAATTTCCCATTTATAAAATGTGAACCCAAGTACTAACGCGTCCATAACGTGGTCTCTGGAGCAGCAGCACTAGCGTCTCCTGGGAACTTGTTAGAAACACAAATATTCGGCCCCTCCCCTCTCCTCCCCCCAGCTGAATGGGAAGCCAGGGGTCTGGGCTCCACCGATCTTTGTAGCAAGTCCTCCCTGTGATTCTGAGTGTGCTCCAGTTTGAAACCCACCACCAGAATGAATACACAACTAGTCCTAAATGTCAACAAAACAAAACAAAAAAAACAAAGTATGGCACGATAATTTTTAAATGTGGTCCAACACTGGATTCTCATCTCAAATATATTACTAACATCAAATCTTCCTACATATTTAATTATCTCAGTGTTCTGTGTTATTTGTGCTATTTGACTCAGACTAATTTTGGTTACGCCATTTTATTGAGAAAAGGATCAGTACATTTTAATCTATTAATTCTTCTGCTAGGACATATTTTATACAACAGAAAGGCTATTTCTCTACCAAGTGTACAATTCAAAATAACGTTTGGAAAACAAACTTAAAGTTCACTAACTTAAACTTAAATGCTAGGCAACGTTACGAAAACCCACCCCAATATAGAAATTTAAAATACACATGCTATCTGGTTATTAGCTCTATTCATGATTATTAAGCGCTATAAGCATGTCAAAAGTACGCTTCATACACAGGGACCTAGCAGCGAAGGATTGATAGTGGCTCCTCACCTTGAGGTGTCGGTTCTGCCACTGGCTTCGCCTTCACTTGGATCCCTCAAAACAAAGTGAAGGTTGAGATTTAATGATAAAAGTGAAAAATATATCAAGAAAACCTACATCTAAAATGATTTTAAAATTAACTTGCTGAGCAAACTTCTATCATGACAGTTTTCTATTATTAGTCTAATACTATGTCTCATGTTTTTCATCATAACCACAAGTAACTATCATTGATTGAGCGCCTACTGGGTCATTACCAAGAGGAGATACTAGGTGAAAGTTTACAATTTTTTTTTTACATGATCTTCCAATTCCCAGCCACAATTTTAAAGTCATAATTTATCTTTTGGTTTGGTTTGATCTACAGTTAAAACTATTTAATAATTGTCAACAGCAAGATTCAACGTCATATTTGTTATTACATATAATTCTAGTAGTCGCTCAATTTAGAGAAAATATAAATTAACCTTGTAGTTAGAAATAAAGCTCAACACATACATAAATATTTCTAAAAGTAAACACCAATTTTAAAATAAGCAATTAATTTATTTCAGAAGTTATGCTAACAATTCATGCACATGATAAAATATTAAAGCAAATCAAAAGCCTGTCCAAGCAGGTGAGTCTAAAAACACAGATTCAATCTTAAACAAAAACACTGATCTTACCTGGATATTCACCTGTGAAATAAAATCAGGAAAACACTACTAATTGCCCTTGTGTTGAATATAATCATTATTTTTGAAGTCTACCAAAATTGTAACCACTTTGCTGTTTTTAAAGGTAATTAAATATCTTGTGACAGAAAGCAAAATACCATTTAAATAGTTGGGAAAAATCACCAACTTGATTTCTTAAGTTAATGTTGTCTTAATGTTTTAGCCATTCCAGAAACATTTTATTACTTATGTAAAATGAATGCAACAGAAATAAAATCAGTGCCACTCTCCCATCCCTCAAATTAAAACAACCCATCCATACACTAAGCTCTAAAACTTTTAAGTGGTTATTATGAATATGAATGCCTCATGCCTCTGAGGGTCTTTAACTGTAGGCCTTTCTTAACACATACATTGCATAAAAACCATTTTTCTATCTGCATTAAAGAATAATAAAATGTATTCTCACATTTAAATGGAATTTCTTAAATTTCTATTTTTAGTAACTGGCATTTTCATTGGCAAGTATAATAAAATTCAATGCCATCTATACAAATCTATTTTTATTATAGCACACTCAAAGAACTAAAACATTTTTGAGTAGGTTCAAAGTGAAATGTACATTTCCAGTTACATGTAGATGAACTGCCACATACAGAAGGGCAGTGCACCAACTTGGCAAGGAAGAGTTATTGACTCCCGCTGCTAGGATCAAATTCCTTTAACAGGAAGGGACATAAGTTTCACTGGACTTTTCTGTCCTATTTACATTTTGCCTTGCAACTCACTGTTAGCACATACCCATTTCACTGCTGCCAAACTTTAGGAATTAGGAGTGAAATGTCCATTAGACCCTCCTTGCTCTGCTACAAGTAGTTGAAATAGCAACTGGCCCATACCCTGGTTCCTGCCTACCTGGATACCAGTAGGAACACCGACTGGAAGAATTTCTGCTGCTTGGCAATTGTTTCAAACAGCCCAGGAAGTGGGCTGTAAGTAGCCATGGTGGGAGGCAGATGGGGCTACAGAAGGCACAGCTGGCTTTAACAGCATACGCAGCATGGCATGGCTCTCTAACACTTAAAAGTTAAAAACCAGATACCTTATATATAGCAATATATACTCAACTGAACGAATTGGATTATTCCCTAACGGGCTAAGAATGAGCTATGGTTAGAAAATCATAAGGTTTGGTGTAAAAGAAGTAAGCCATGCAGGTTATCTTGGGCAGAAGGAAGAGCAAGTACAAAATCCTCAAGTGGGTGTGCCCGGTATACTTGAGGACAGTCAGGTGCCTGCGTGGCTGGTGTGGAACCAGCAAGGGGAAGAGTGGAGAAGAAGAGGTCAGAGCAGAAATGGGTGGCCAGACAACACAGGGCCTCGTAGGCCACTGTGAAGGCTTTGAATTGTACTCTGAGCAAGATGAGAGCTAATCAAGGGCTTTAAAAATCAAGGAGTGACGTGATCAGACTTACACTGCTGAAAACACAACGGGAGGACAAGGACAGAAGCTAGGAGACCTGCTAGGAGGTGCAAGATCGACAGGGTTTAGATTACGAAGGCAGTGGTGAGTGACAGAAGCAGCCAAATCCTGGAAGTGCTGTGAAGGTGGTGGAGCCAGCACAGCCTGCCCACGGCTCTTGTACGTGGCATGAGGCAGAGAGGTGTCGTGGTGAACACCAAGGTTTGTAGTCTGAGCAACTAAAAAGGTGGTGCTGCCATTTCCTAAAATGGTAAAGAATAAAGGAGGGACAAGTTTGGAAGAGGACTGGGAGTTGAATTTTGAACACATTATGTTTGAGAGTCTATAACACATCCAAGTGCAGAGGCTGAGCAGGCAATTGGATAGATGAGCCTGCAGTTCCGGGGAGAGATCTGGGCTAAAGATTTATTAAATATCTGGAAGCTGTTCACAGATGGAATCTAATGTCATGAGCCTGAATGAGATCACCAAGAGAGTGAGGAAAACCCGAGAGGAGAATATGTACAAAGACCGAGCCCTCAGGCATTCTGGTATTTAGAGGTTAGGGAGAAAAATCAAGGGAACCTAAAAAGAACCAGCAAAGAGAAGGGAAAGCTAGCTCGTGAGCCAGGAGAAACCCAGAGCCAAGTGAGAGAAATGTTTCAACCGTGTGGGATGTTTCAAGACAGTAAGTAGCTCACAGGAAGGAGCCATATCTGCCTCACTTCCTGCTGCATCAACAACGCCTAGGAAAATGCCCAGCAAGTAGTAGGTCTTCAAGTATTTGTTAAATGACTGTATGGAGATCCTTTATCCAAACCTCCCAACACACCATCTCTAAGGCACTTTCTTGCTCTGACATTCTGTTTCTTGACTTCTTGTCCAGAGTACTCTTTACTAAGTTTCCTTTAGAATCTAATTTTTTATTGCAAGGTAAAGAGAAATATTTTGCAGAATGCTTAATGCACAATTAGTAATCAAGCATTAAACTCAAAACCTATTTTTCTTCATTTTAAAACGAATCCTGGCTTCACCACAAGAAAGTACTGGCTTTCCAAGATGGCCTTCGTCAGCCAAATTCCCAAAGCGGAAACTATTGATAATCTGACGAGTCCCCTGCAGACGGTCAACTAACACTTATCATCTAACTTTCATGCTGACTCCTTTGGTGAGCTTTTAGCTTTGTTTACCAAGTTGTCCTATTGCAGAGTAATTGCCCAAATGATACAAACTCATTTACTGATATGGTTAGAAACTAATGTTACATTTGAGGATTTAAAGTTTTAAATTCAGTTCCGTAATCCCAGGCAAACTGATCTGTGAACCGAGTCTATAAAAAGCTCCATGAAAAGGCACAAGACTAAAGCTGCTTCTTCACTTTTCCACATCTACTCTTTGAAATCCAAGGAACACCAATAACCCTGAAAATTAAGTATTTAATTAATATTCTTTAAAGCAAGTATAATAATTTCTTACTCAGCAGTGAAGCCTCAGTTCAAACAGCTATATGATATGGAGCCTTCGCTTCCCCCCTTCGACAGGAACTACTGTGCCTTCCCCTGAACTCCTTCAGCGTGTTGCCCACACTTCTTTTATAGCACACATTCTGCTTTATGTCACGGCCAGTTGTTTACACGTCTGCTTCTTCCAGGACGGTAAGAATCTGGAAGGCACAGATGCCGTCTTGCCCATCTTTATATCCTGCTCTGCACCTAACAAACTGCTTTGTACGTGACGGGGCTTAACTAGGCATTTAGTGGGACACAGTAATTGGTCAAATTTACATCAACCTGCATGGTGTTCAGCAACTTGTATCATCGCTGGGCACTGTACATATATGCTCACTTTCGAGAAAAGGGTACAACTGTGCTGTTTTATTAGATTAGAACTTCACTATACATGTATTCATTTTGTGTTTACTATGTTTTGATGTTAAGATTTTATGACATAAAATTATATAAGTAATCTATGTGAATCTAGTACGCAGGCTTTTTATACAAAGAAGAAAAAAGGTAAACTATGTTATTAATGAACAATTGAAAAGTATTTTCAAGATAAATATTTGAAGGATACATGTAAGCTCATATTTAATTCCTTTTTCTAAATCGAAGCTTTTAAATATGAGATAATCTTTTTGTTAAAATACATTTTTGATGTCAAGTTTTGCTCTTTCCACTTTATTTTACAGAATTCAAAAATTCTTATTTAGTCCATTTTTTTTGTTCCTCTCTCTTTAGGAAAAAGAGTTTGTGTCTTCCTGGATTTTTTTTTTCTTCCAACTCTGTGAAAGAGCAGCTCTAATGAAATGTCATGAAACCACTTTGGAAAATCACTAAAAAGATTCAAGAAAAAAATCAAGTTTCCTTTATAATTCACAGAGGAAACAAAACACGACAGTATATTGGTACTGACCTGCGAACAAATTTGGATGTGATTTTGCTTATTATACCAGTTGACGTTCCCCTTCTGGCATGTGCAAATGCACCCGTTTCATGGGACGGCGAAGCAGGTGGCCCATTATAAGCTGCGCTGCGTCGTTCCCGGAGCTGTTCACCGTGGAAAGTGCTTCGGCTGGAACTCCCTCGGGGAAAGCGGGTCCGGTCTGGAGTGCTAGCACTGATACTGTGAGCAGATGGGGAAGCAGCAGGCACTCTTTGGGTTGCACTGCTGGGACAAATTGAGATATATTATTTAGCATAGGACAGGAAAAGCTTTCAATCATGCTAGAAACGGGAAAAAAAAAAAAGGTTACGGCTACTGCTTTCGGCCCTATTTTATTTGTTCACATTAGAGATGTGAGATATGGGTTAATTTTATTTATTATCATTGCAAAGCGATAAAATTTCAGTTTGAAACTCAATGTCTTTTATAAAAATTTGGTCACCAAAGATTAAGATATTACTGAAACAAGGAAACAAAGACGAATGCTTTGCAGTAAGAGGAATGCCAAATCAGGGATGTTACACATATTTTTTTACTACTTTCAATTTAAACCATGGCACAATGTGGAACACAGATTTTATTGTTTATTAAAAAGCCTTTGAATAAAATCATTTCCTATTTCCAATCTAGGCATTGGTGATAGCACAATATGTTCCATGACACTACCAATATGGCTAAAAAGTATAACTATCAAAGGCCTGAAATAAAATGTTCAGATGTTCTGAACTTGAGAAATCCTAAAATAGACAACAAATACTATATATAATTTTATACCTGAACAGGCTCTTTGAGTTCATCTGTTTCACTGACAGGAAAACTAAAGCCCAGTTTTATTAAGAACAAGTAACTGAGCCAGGACAATTACCCTGGGGTTTCAACTCC
Organism: Indri indri; assembly: GCA_004363605.1. NCBI lineage: Eukaryota > Metazoa > Chordata > Mammalia > Primates > Indriidae > Indri > Indri indri. Next base: position 8,221 of record RJWJ010046793.1, read on the forward strand.
CAGTCTAGTGGTTTTTTTGTGTGTGTATTTAAATCATACAAAATTCAATTTACCTAAATGATATATTAGGCAGTAATACTTTACTTGATTTAAAATCAAATCTTTAAAAAAATTCCTCTAGAAAATGATTTAAATTATAAGCAATATTTTCAATAACAGCTAAAGTACATAGTAAGTTCATGTTACAATTCAACTTTTCCTCTGCCATAAACACTCAATCTTTTCAGAAAGCTCTTACTGTGTTGGTGACTATCATTTTCACATGGTGCTATAGCTTTTAAAATTCTTAACAAACAAAATGAAACGTAACCAACACATTACCCAGGCCGATAAGCTTCAGAGCCGTCTTTAATGGTTGGCAGTGTGACTTTAATAGGGTGACCAGAAGTGGACATGGACTTCTGGTGGCGGGGTCGTGCTGAGGGCACAGCAGAGACCACAGAAGAGCCTGCAGAAGACACGCTACTCACAGACATCTCTGTAAGGCTTTCGACACAGAGCAGTTGAGAAGACCATGGAAATATAAAAAAGAAGAAAAACCACAGTTTACTAAAATTTAAGAACTAGATTTTAAAAAATCTAAATTGACTGACACCCTTCACGACTGAAACACTTAAAAGAAATTAACATTAGTGGCATTATTAGTGACTAATAAAACAATTAATATTCTTGTTAAATTTGTACAGGGTGAATTTATCACTATCTTCTATGAAAAAGATCTCACACACACTCTCTGTATGAGAAGATATAAAATTATTTTTGTGGTTGCATGACAGTTTCAGACAAAATGATAATAATTGGAGACACTTTTCACTACCCAAAAATCACAGTTTGTATGATGTGTTCATTGCAGTTCATCGCCCATTGTTCATACAATAAGAATTCGTAATTATTCAAAAAATATTATCCTTGGAACCATCATCAAAACGCTTTTAGATAATGAGTCAACAGGTTAACTGTTGTATATTAAAGGGGCTGCAGATTAGGATTTAGTATAGAAAAAAAAATCCTAAGTCTGAAATCAATTTCCAGTTATCTTTCTAGCCTAAAAGATGTTATGTCCAAGGAAGATACAACATTTATCTTTGTATGCCTTACAACGACACTTACTTTACATGCCTGCTAATTGAGAAGAAACAAATGTAAGAGTGGCCTGTTCACTCTCCTGAAATGACTGGAGCTAGTACTAAGAACAGGACTTTATTAGGATAGGCTCCATGTCTTTGTACTGTATTGATGAGCAGTCCTAACTCATGACGGAAAGAAGTTAAACTTTTTAAATACCAAAAGCAATATGATTTATTATCATTTGAAAGAAAACACTTTAAGAATTGTGTGGTTCTGAATGATCAGTTGAGATGGCCACATTTCTTTAGAGAAAGGAAAATAAAGCCTTTATTGTTTCGATATAATACTTACCTGACGGGAGGGGGACAGGGAAGGAGGAGGCGGCAGGTATACAAGAGAATAAGATTCACATTATAAAGATTAGATTAGGACGGTTTGACCTGCTTTGTTACAGGGAAATATTTACTATCAGATTTTACTCAGAAATTCACAGGGGCAGAAATTCACCTCCTGATTTCCCCAAATATTTTCCCATCCTTCCATGCTGGTACAGAAGGGGAGATGCCTTAGTAAGAATGGTTGGTTGCAATCTTATTACTTTATATTTCCTTTTCTCTTGACCCATTCATTTGCAGTCGTTTCAGCAAGAGCACTAACAGAACAATAGCAAAGGTATTACTGCTTTTACCTGTTGTCTTTTCCATTCTGTAATGCCATGTATCGATCTGTGGTCCTTTCACAAACGTAGGTATTCCTTCTTGCCATGCTGCCTCCAGGATACATATTGTTCTTTGAGAAGGAAAAAAAAAATTTAAAATTCTAACTGTATTTGTGGAAAGTCAAAGAAATGAATTTAAACTGGTTTTGTAGAATTTTAATTGATCAGAATCTTACATTAATAAGATCTATCTCCTGCCTCTCTCTCTCTTATTTAGATTTCAGAAGTAAAAGATAAAGCATAAAAAACAGTTTTAGGAGGTTTAGCTTACTGTCTTATGGCAGCAGCCAGCAGTTGTTTGGAAGCAACAAGAAAGCTGGGTTTCTATTCACTCTCTCTTTTGTGAGCTGGTGGTAGGGAAAGCGCACAGCAGGGCTACAGGCAGCCATACCTCCCTGGGAGCTCGAGTCCACCCCACACTGAGTCTCATCACCAACAGGAGTCTGTGGCATGAAGGCAGCACCCTACTCGGAAGCCTCTGGGACCCCTCGCCCCCACCAATGGGAACAGTAAGGAGACTAAAGCTCCAGGATCAAAGGCATGCCTGCCTGAGGCCACCAACAGAGGTATGTCCGGTGCCACTCTGAGGATATTTCCTCTTGTCTCACTCAGGTTTTAGACAAAAGGCAGGCCAACTCTGAGGAGCCTTGGAGAAAAGAGAAAAAAGCAAAAAGGAATAGATAGATGGGTGATTCTCCTTACCACACACGCAACCCTTGACCTATAACCCCTGTTGTTGTGCCTGCCCAAATCTTGTTACCAGCAATAAAATATTCAGGAATCATTTTCAAAAGGGATAAAATACTCTTCTGTCTAATCCTTACTCCAACAGAAAAAAAAAATCCGTAGTTTTGGCTAATCCAGCTTTCACTATTCTTTAAAATACATAATTAACCTAAAATTTGTTTAATCACGAGGGCTAGAAAGATGACGTTTGCTTGAATTCAGTTTAGAGAAGGAAAAAAATCATATATACAAAATTGTATAGTGCAGGTTCCTAGGAGGAACGACTCTTGTCATCAGTTACATAAAAAAAGTATAGGCCGGGTGCGGTGGCTCATGCCTGTAATCCTAGCACTCTGGGAGGCCGAGGCGGGCAGAATGTTTGAGCTCAGGAGTTCGAGACCAGCCTGAGCAAGAGTGAGACCCTGTCTCTACTAAAAATAGAAAGAAATTAATCAGACAACTAAAAATATACAGAAAAAATTAGCC
>RJWJ010046794.1:0-11218 GCA_004363605.1 Indri indri
TATTTGGTTTAAAATCAACTTTATGTTTCACTTCTGAATATATCCCAAAAGGCAGGTTCTGCTGTCACTTTGTAGTGGCTCTTGGAGGGTTCCAAGTGTAGGGGTGGGTGGCTTCCCCTTGCTAGGATGGTGTCTTTCCTGTCCCTTTCCTGTCTTCACCCCAGGAAAGACACTGGGCTCTCATTGGCCCCTGCTCCAGGCTGGCCTCTGGGGGTTACATAAATCGATGAATAAATAAGATGATCCTCACATCCAGCCACACCTCCTGTTTTACTTCCCTGTGTTTTCAGAACTTAGGCGAGCCAATCTTGCTGAGACCCAACATTAAATAGGCCACAGGCTACATTTACCTGTGAGAGAGTATTATTCAAGCGGTATTGAACTGTGCCAAACAAAAATGCTCCGCCCGCCAGACAGGAGGAGGGGTTTAGTCAATGTTACATGAAAGGAAGGCATTTTAAAGTCTACATCAAAAAATTATTCTTCTTTTAAAAAGTACACTGATATGCAATGTCACTCCGGTTCCCCAAGCATGACTTCTACGTTTATTTTCTGATAATCAGGATCAAGGTCTTGTGGAAAGTCAGACTGCTTGGGATCAAATTCTAGCCCCACCCTGACCGTCATGTGACATTGGGGAAGGTACTTAACTTCTGTGTCTCGATTTCTCCGGTAGAATCTATAAAATATAAAATGGGATTGTTTCATGGGGTTAAATGAGTGTACCACAGTTAGAACAGTGTCAGGCCCACAGTGCCTGCCAAATGTTAACTATTCATCTTCATGGAATCAGGATTGTGGTAGCCCACTGTGTGATTCTCAATTTTATAAGAGAAAATCATGCTTTATGGGCTGATATTAACAAAAGAAGGAAAATCCGGCAACCCCTGCCACGGAAGGGAGAGACAGAGGAGTTAAAAGGGAGCAGGCCAGGCCCAGCGTTTCAGAGATGGGAGGGATGAGTTTGGCCCCGTTTTTACAGGTAAGGAAGTGGAGCGGTGATGTGCCCTTGGCTCTCATTCAAGACACAGAATTACAGTCTTTATTGAGACCAGGACCAGGGCCCTGAGGCTTGCGATGGTCAAGCGGCAGGTGAAAACAAAAACTCATTGAAAGACAAGAAAAGAGCATTTAGTTACAAAAACAGTCAAAAATTTGGGTGTAAGTTAGTTCGGAGCAAACGAAAGCTGTCAGACTAGGAAAAACTGATTTGCTAACAGAACCGGTTCTTTACTAACATCAGTTTTTTATAAAGCCTAGTGACGAGGAGGGCTTCAAGGAAGAAATGCCCACTGCACTTTCCACAGGACTAGAGGCCCCTGGCAGCAAGCAATAAATATTCCGGTACTCACCACACAGGGGCGGGGCAGCCATGGGGGGCGGGGCCGGGAAGGGCGGGGCATTGTGAGTCACGCGCGTGGGCTCTGAGGTGGGAGTGTGGAAGAAACTCTGGATGTGATTGGTTCCTTGTAACCAGGTGACCACAGGACACATTCTGTTTGGAAAGCACAAGCCAGAGTAAGCAGCCTTCAGTCAGGAGGCAGCAGGCGGAGAAGGATCTCTGACTGTGGTCTCTCCCAGCGCCGGCTCTGCCCCTCGGTGTTTGTTTTAAACAAGCCCTAGTTGGTCACCGCCCTCCGGCACACGTCAGCTCAGAGGAGGCAGCTGGAGTTGCAGTGGGGGGTGACTGAGGCCCGAGCCCCGGGCAAGCAGAAGGCAGGCAGCAGGCCACTGAGTGCGGCTGAGCCGGGAGTTGATGAAGGCCCAGGCCACAGGCAGCAGCAGGGAACAGCAAAGGCACCACTTGGGGAATACGTTGAGCTGCTGTGTGTCACCCAGGGTAAGCCCCCCAAAGTGGGCTGACTCACCCATCCGTCTGGGTTAGACTACGAATCTGAGATCTGCCGGGTGGAGGGCAGGGACATACTGGCACTGGCGCTGGCGCCCACTGCCATGGAGCCTCCCAAGTTGGATTTTGGAGCTGGCAAGGACCACCGCCTGCGGCGCATCAGTGCCCAGGAGACGCCTGAAGGTAAAGAGGCACGCTTCTGGCCTCTGCTGCCCGCAGCGTCCCCCAGGAGGCATCCATGCCCTCGGGTTCCTTCCTGCCCATAGCCAGTTTACTCGCGGCTGGGCACCCGGGACGAAGCCTGGCTCTGCCTCACATCCGCCGCCCCCCCCCCCACCTTATTCTTTCCCTGTCATGTCCAGTAAACGTTTTTCCCTCCTCCCTACTCAAATGCCCAGTTTCTGCCCTCTCTTCCCAGTCCCCTGCATGGGACCCTCCATTCTGAGGCCTTTCTTGTTAGTAGCTCTATTCATCATCCCGTGGGACTAGATAAAGATGTTTTTGGTGTATTCTCTGCCATTTCTGAATGAAAACTCACATATGCCAGCTGCGGAGTACCCATCGCATCCTCTGTCCTTCCCCGTCCCGATGGTACCTACGTGAAGGAGCCAGGTTAGGGCCTCGTCGTTCCCTTCCTCGCACTCATTAAGTATCTGATACTTGGGACAGTTGAGACCCAAATGTTTGAGGATTTCTTACTTAAATTCAAAATAGAGGTTGCCATAGGACTGTCTCTATGCTGCTGTTAATAGGCTGCTTTATTCCTTCCAACTATGATTTGAACACAAAGAAAGAAAATTGGGGGGGGGGGCGGTTTACAATAACTGTAAACAGTGTGAATGTTACCGACAGGGCTGCAGAAATTTTGTTTTGCTTGTTTGATTTATTTTTAACCAATGTGTTTCACCCATAGAGTTCTGATTGCTTTAAAATTCCTACTTTGAAACAGACATATCTTCAGCCCTACTCCAGTGATATAAGAAATTTCATTTTCCTCCTGTAAAGGAGAGGTGGTGTACAGGGGAGTTAAAATGCCAGACCCTGCCTGTGTGAGACCGTTTGTTTCCATGGCTCCCCCTCCTCCATCCCCAACAGAATCCTGTTCAAAGATAAGAATGTTTATGTAAAAGTTTTCAGACTTCAAACTACTGGATGTGGGGAAATGGGTGGAGTAGAAGAAAGGAAACATTTGATTTTTTTTTACTTCTAGAATTTTGGAAAGGGATAGATCTAGGGAAAAATAATTCAGGGTAACAAGGTGGTTCTTTAATAAAAAATAAGTGTTTTGAAGTAGGAAGCATTTTATCATAAAAATGTTTAAATATGTTTGGCTCATTTGTTGCATTTAAATGTCAGTGGTTTCATTACTATAGAGGAAATGTCTCATAGCTCTTCTATTTAAAATTTGTTAGCCTCAACCTGTTTGAAAGCTAGAATAATTAAGCCTCAGGACATAATGGATGTGCTTTTGTAACTGGGAAGTACTGTATTCACTATTCAGAATGTTAAAAAATTGTAAAAGAATTAACAAATATGTTAATTATTTGACTGTGCCTTTATAAACAAAGCACATAAGTACTTGTGAAAACTTCTGTTCTACTTGGTAGTATAGGGTGAGCTTCTGAGTGACTTTGCAAACCAGTTAGTTGATGGGTAGCATAAAAATTAGAGCCCAAAATAGACTCTTTATATCATTCTTTAGGATTTGCAACACATTTTTATATACATCTTATTTGGCCCTTCCAAATACAAACAAGGCATATTTTCCCTATACTGCTGATGAAGAAACAAGGACTTATGGATCCGAAATGCCTATGTAAGTCAGCTGCTGAATAGAACTAGGTTCTAAGTCCTCAGACTGACATGGAGTGTTAGATACGCCAAATTTGGTTGTCGAAAAATTTAAAACACTGAGGAATGCGTCTTATATTAATACTTTCCCCATAAAGTAGACCTATTTCTTAGAACTTACTCCTGGTTTGATTACTTCCATTCAAAGTTTATTTTACACAACTCAGAGGCAACATTTTTCTCTCCATCTTTTTTTTAAAGAGACGGTCTCACTGTTGCCCAGGGTGGCCTCAAATTCCTGGCCTGGGCTCAAGCTCCCATTTCAGCCTCCTGAGTGGCTTGAACTACAGGCCTGGGCCACCTTGTCTGGCTCCATCTTATTTCCATGTCATTTCCATGGATGAGAATAAAAGTAGAGGAAACCAAATGGCCTAAATTTATCAGTCAAATAGATGGGTAAAAAATTTTAAAGAGTTTGTTCGGCGTTCTTTTGTAAGTCATGATCTCCTTGCTGTGTGCTTTTTTCCTATCAGCTATATTTAGGGCTTAAATTTTATGTATCAGTTTAAAATCCTAAAGTCATCCTTCCAAAAGCCCAAGTGGTTCAGCCAATGCCATTTGCTAAAAAAAAAATTAAAAAAAAAAAAACCCACAAAAAAACCAAGCAAGATTCTTTTGTTTTTTATAACAATAGGTCAAACGTGGGACTAATTTGTATAACTACAGAGGTAAATAAATTATGCTTACTCCATTAAATCTGAGGAAAAAAAAAAAAAGGAGTTTGTTCTGGTAACTGTGAATGGAAGCTGAGAATGCCCTGGCAGAGGAATGTTAGGAGAAGCTGGCAAGAGGCTAGGTAAAATACCAGACATTAAGCATAGAGTGATGAAAAAAAGTGTTAAATCAGAAAAGTTAAAAAAAATAGTTTGTAAGCACAAAACATATCATTTTATGTTTATTAGAATTACAGTTCAATTTTCATTTCAATGTGTCTTAAAATTGGATTTTGTGGCATTCAGTAAAGTGATAAGAGAAACTTCAATTTTAGCGTTTCCCTATTATTCTTGAGTTTCCATGGAAACATAGTTAGAACACCAAATATAAAGTATAGACACATTGAAAGTTTGCTTTTAATATTTTTATTTCAGATAATTTTATATCAGTTCCCTGGAAACTGAGAAATTTCTACTTAGATATAAAATATTTTAAATTTTCTACAGTGAAGAATTGTATTATTTTGGTTACTTAGACAAAATCATATGTAAATGGTGGTCTGCTTTGTTCTTTTCCTCTGAAACATTTTGGAAGAACATGATTTCTTCAAGCCATTTCAAAGAGATGTTCCTAAGAATCTAGTATAGATTTCAGATAGACTAAAAAGTATTTTCTGTCACCTTGCCTTTATTTAATAGTACATCTGATATAACTAATGGTAGTATCAGTAACACAAAATAAGATGCTAAGATCTTATTATCCAATCTAATTATTACTCATCAACTTTTCACACACTTTCATGTTTTAATGTTAGGAATTTTGCTAATTTGCCAGATAAATGTGCTCTCTTAAGTGACTTCTTCCTCTCCCTCCCACTGAGGGGTGAGGACAGGAAAAGAATTGACAATGTGATGGGAAGAAACCTCTGAGCAACAAATCTTTCCTCTTTATAGTAACTATTTGAAGCCTTTTTATTGCTTGTTTTTGATAACAATATCAATGGATTGATGTAAAAGGTTTAGAAAATACATAAAAGTCGTTCATTACGCTCAGAATACTAGCATTTGGGTATTCATTCTTCCCAAACCTTTTGTATGCATGTGAATGTAACATTTTGTTTACTTTGCAAAAATGAAATAATGACATAAGTTTCTGGAGCAGTGTGTGACCCTTACAGTGCTCTCCAGGATGTCTTGCCATGCCAGTGCACACTGCTGTACCCCATGCCTTTCAATAACTTCTTGGTTTATCATTGAATGGTTGGAGCATCATTTATTTACCCTTTATGACTGAACATCTTTTGTGCTAAAATCATAACCGTCCCATTATGTTTGATTCTGGGCACACAGATAAAAACATATTTGATGCATTTTAATTCCCTGTGGAATTTGGATGGTATTTTTTTGTCTTATGATGTAATTGAATCCATGGGATGAGTCATTTTAGAGTAAAGGTATTTTAGTATTGAATGTTCTTATGCAAAGTTGAAGCTACCCAAAGGTAACTTTTCATTGGACATTAGAACTCCTCCTTTAGGTGTTTGTGGTTCTTGGTAGCCTATCTCATGTCTTTAATTCTGAATAACTGCCACTTTAAGAGGTCTGATTCTGGTCTTAGATGATGAATCAAGAGGCAACATTAGAAGAAATTTTAGAAGATGTGGGTAAACTAGAAGAAACTAAACTAGTTAGGGGTACACTGAAACAGATGTTTTTTGAGCACCGCCTTTGGTTGGCCAGGCAGTGTTCCAGGTGTAGGGCAAACAGAGGCATATAAGACAAAGGCCCCATAACTCTGTCTCTTACATTCTAGAGGGAGACGGGGGTAATAACACGTGAATACTCAGCAATGTCAGGTAGTGAGGAACTGGGAATAAAGTAAAATAGGGCAATGGACAGGGGAGGAGGGCAGTTTTGCAGGCACATGCATGCAAGATGACTTCTCTCCTTATGTGACCTGTGAGCAGAACTGCAAGTGAGAGGGAGCCGTGTGAGGATGTGGGAGTGGGGGCACAGAGGATGGCCTGCGGACAGACAGCTCCCTTGAGTTCTTTGGATGGAAATGTACTTGTTTTGGGCAATGGACAGACAGACAGATGCAGGGGTGGCTGCAGCTGAGTGAAAAGGATGCCAGGAGGATATGGTGGGTTAAGGCCTTGTATGCACAGTGGGCCTTGACAAAGTATATGGACTTCAGTTGTGATGGGAAACCACTGGAGGATTATAGCCTGGGGAAGAATGTTATTCTTTAAGAAAAATATTAGACTAGCTTATCAGAGAACACCCTGTCATGCAGGTGTGGGTGAGGAAGGGAGACCGGCTAGGAGGCTGGTGGAGTGGTTCAGGTGAGAGCCAAAAGTGAACGAAAAGAGAATAAGGACCTAAAATAGGCTCACTTGAAGAAAGTAAGTGAATATAAAAGTAGGTAACACGGTCACGAATACACAAGTCATAGAAAAAGAAATGCAGATGATCCTTAAACATATCTTCACACAGAAGAGAAAGGCAAATGACAACTATACTGCAGTCTCTCTCCTATTGGGAGAAAAATCAAAAACTTGACAGTACATTCTTTGGTGTGGCTGTGAAGAAAGTTACATTCATATATTGCTGGTGGAAATGCAAAATGGTTCTATGCCGTGAAGGGGAATTTGGCACAATCTCACAACATTGCAAATAAATTTAATGCAGAAATCCTACTTTGTCAAATTTATCCTGCAGGTACATCCCACAAATATAAAACAACCTATGCACAAAGTTTTTGCTGTGTTCTTTTCTTTTTTTAAAATGGGAGACAGGGCCTACTCTGTCACCCAGGCTGGAGTGCAGTGGACTGATCTTAGCTCACTGTAGCCTCCAATGACTGGGCTCAAGTGATCCTCCCACCTCAGCCTCCCTAGTAGCTAGGACTACAGATAAACATAATTGGCTTTTTTTTTTTTGTAGAGACAGGGTCTCAATATATTGACCAGGTGGGTCTCAAACTTCTGTCCTCAAGCTTTCCTCCTACCTCAGCCTCCCAAAGAACTGGGATTACAGGCATACACCACCACACCTAGCCTGCACTATTTTTAATAGCAAAATATTGGAAATAACTTGAATGTCTAGTAAGGGACTGGTAAAATAAAGTGGCACATCCACACAGAGGAGAACCATGGAGTGATAAAAAAGAATATCTCTATACTGCTAGGGAGTGATCATCAGGATATGCTACATGAAAAAAGCAAGAGAGAGAACATATGTTAATCTATATGAAAGAAAACAGGGGAAATATATATTTGCTTATTTAACAGCAAACAACACAGGGAGGAATTTGTGATGGCGCGTGACTGTTTTCCCTTTAACTTTAGTAGGTAGCCAAATTGCATGTTGCCAAAGATATTATTTTGGTATGGGTTTTCCAATGAATGCTAAATGTTTACTTTTTGCTTTCGAGTTAGTGAAAGCTTCATTTCATAATTTATTGTGAAATAAATATAGTATATATATTGCTCTTCCATTTCATTTGATCCTCACAGTGTTTTGAGTTAGGTAGTATAGGAATTATACCTGTTTTACATAAGAGAAGATAGGCTCTGAGAAGTACAAATTGAATTTCCGAGGTTTTAAAAAAAATAAAACTTGGTAGATCAAGAATGTAAATTCCAGATCCATCGCATATAGGAACAGAATTTATAGAATGGCGTATATGGCCTTCTTCAAATACTACCTTTTTATCACTTTTTTTAGTATATTAAAGTAATTAAGCTTTAGGGTTAAAATATTATAGTAACATTGGATAATAAATAATATGGAGGTACTTGTAACCCAGAAATGTTTTAAAAGGTCTAAGAAATAGAGTTAAGTGCTATTAAGACATATATAAAGAGTGAAAGTTATACTACAGTACATGAAATGTCACAGCTCAGTCGTGGTCACTAAAACATAGATTGAGGATTAAAACGGTTAAGGCAAGACTGAGAACTGACACAGAGCAAGCAGAGGAGAGGTGTGAGGTCAGAGGCCAGGAAGGCAGAAGGAATGCATGTGTGAGCACCAGCCTGGGCGCAGAAGCTCTGCCGTGGCTGTGTGCCCCCTGGAGAGACCAGCCAGCTCAAGGCCACCAGGTAAGACAGTGTGGACTTGGACAAAATTATCAGACTTCACGTTGGAATTGAGAGACTTAAAATGTTTGTGTTATGGGCCATGAAACTAACACAGCGTGCAGCACGGGGAGGAGAGCGCAGGCCGGCAAACGAGCCTTTGAATGAGCGGGTGCCCGGCAATCGGCCCAGAACCTGCTTCTATTTAATCGGGATATGTTGAAATTAATGCGTTAAAATCAATCTCTTCCTCTAAAATATGCCACTTCCATCAGTTAATTTCTTGGTCACTGCCCTCTCCCTTTAATGTTAATATTTTGACAAGAAAAATAATTTCTCGACAGTTTATAATTGCATAAATTTAACAGTTAGCCTTTAATAATACATTTCATTTACTCTAAGTTGTATATATTTTTATATTTTTAACATCTGTGTAATTGAGATGGATCTTATAACTATTAGTAATAGAATCTTAGGTTAGAGGAAAAGAAGTATTCAATGTTAGTGGTGTCTTACAGATTTTTTTCCGCCGAAGGATGTTTACATTAAGACCTGAGATTAATTTTTAATTCTTATTTTTCCTCCATCATAATTTCATGCTGTTTAATTAATTTTTAATTTAAATTGATAATACAAAAGTGGTGGGTCTTAAATTATAATTTTAGTCATAACCATTAATCATAAGATCAAAAATATTTCTCTTAGTTCCAAACATTCTTAGAGGTTTTTTAAAAAATAATTTTTGAAGGAATTCACATACAACGCATGGTAATTGATGGGTTTTTATTTTCTGGACGTCTTTCTAAATCTTTCTATGTGCATACGTCTGGGGCCCTGGCAGCTCCTGAATACCTACCATCATAGAATACAGCTCTGCCTTTCTCCTCTGTTTCTTGGCAAGTCCCAGGAGAGCCGTGACTGATCAGCTAGTCCCGGGTCACGTGCCCACCCTGAAGCCTCAAGGTAGGGGAGTACCAGCTTGTCACTTGGGTGATTTTGGTTTTTTCCTGTGCATTGTAGCCTTCTTGATTTTTGTATTTTAATACATAGTAGAACATCTTGGGTTGTGCGTGTGTGTGTGTGTGTGTGTGTGTGTGTGTGTGTGTATGTGTGTGTGTGTGTAAGTCTGCTCCTATTTGATTCTGGTACCTAATTTTCCTGGACTCCATCGAAAATTCTTAATTAAACTTTATTATGATTTAGGTACTGAAACCTAACATGGCTTCTTCTGCAGATATCGTTCTCATTTTTTAGATTTGATGGCAGTATGTATGATTTATTTTTTGTAGGAGATAGTCATGAATAATTTCAGAAGCTTTAGATTAGAGACCACTGTGAGTCTCTTCCTGCCACTTTGTGACAAAAAGTATCTTCTAAATAGCTAATATTGTCTCATCATCTTTTTTAAAATATAGGGAAAAAAAACCTTTAAAATAATTTTTGTGTGAATCTTTTACATAAGAATAGTATTCTCCAAAAGCAGTTTAATAGACTTCAAATCAGTGATGGAATTTCCATGTAGAACAAAGCAGTTGGTTTAGCTCTGTAAGTTTCTAGTGATCTGGCAGTATCATTAAAATGGATGATTTACATTTCTATTAAAATGGGAAGCCCAAGTTGAGTGTATTCATGTAAGATTCAATCCATATTCCTAGGAGGGAACAAAAAGATTTTAAGTAGATAAATTTGTGAAATGCTGAGTTAGACAGTATTCACTACTGGACTGATTAGTTTTTAATATATAAAGGTGCATTTTGATCTGTAAGAGCCAGGGATATAGTGTATGGTAATTTGGCCACTAAACCCCTTTTTAAAACTTAGAGCAATTATTATGAGTTTTGAGAAATATTGCCATAGCCATGAACCTGTCTGGATCTCAGCCCGGTTTCTTACAAGATTGGTTAATATAAGTAGCTAAACGTGGACGCCGCTGAGGAGTGTCATAGCACTCTCGTGACAACTTTATCATCTCATATGATGGCAAATTTTCTTTTATGAAATTTCGAGAATCTGTTTCGTAGTCTCATGCAACTAGGAGATTATCCCACTTTGGTGCAAGGTGGACTGCAGGCATCGCTAGGGCCAAAAGTTTCAGAATAAGCCCTGTGACCTTCCTCAGAAGATACTGTTGGTGACGGTCCAAATTACTCATGCTGTTGGAAGGAAGGCAGGAGAGTTTAGCTTTGGAAATTGAGGGCAAAATTTAAAAATTTCTTTCTGTCATGGAAGTGTTCCTGTAAATTAGAACATTGAACTTTTTATGCAGTCCTCTTAAATCTGCCATGACGAATAACCCTCAAATAAACCACAGCTGACTAAATTTGTTCACTTGTTGAATGGAGTTAAAATTAGCCATTTGATGGTCTAAAGAATGCTTGCCGCAAGCAACCTTCTTTGTTTTAGCATATTTGATATATTGAGCTGGTGTCTGACAGTAACTGACCACAACATCACTTGTTGTTTGAGACTGTTCCTGAAACGTGCTAATCATATCAGCATAGAGGAGGGTGATTGTATTTGTCTTTGATAAGCAGAGGGGAGAGTGTGATTATGATTTACCTAAAAGTTGCATCAGATTATTTAGGTACAAGATTTTTTTAAAAAAGTCACAGGCATACCCTAGCTTTAGTCTACATGTATGGAGATATCCAACAGCTATGCATTTCTCAGTGAAATTTTTAAATTGTTTTCTTTATATTTCTTTCATATTTATTACTAAAAACTCCTCTCAAGACTATTAAAAGTGATTAAAATTGATGTGTACCCTTTTTTTTTTTTTTTTG
>RJWJ010046795.1:0-11219 GCA_004363605.1 Indri indri
CATTTTATGTAAAGTTTACATTTACAATAAAAAGCAGCATTTTTAAGAACAGTGATTCCCAGGTACTAGTGTACATTAGAATTAGCTAGAGTGTTTTGTAAAGGCAAGTTCTTGGGTCACTTTTCCCATGATTTTCATGATTTCTGATTCACTAAGAGCCCTTTGAGCGAAACTTTTGCTTATCTTTCATCTTCAACTAAAATCATTCTGTGTTAAAAAGAATTATAAAAAAGGAAATATATTAATAATAATGGGTCTGATTTTGAAGAATGACATTAATGCTATACTTTGATAACTAATAGGCAACTTTTTTATTTAGAAACATTTTCCCCAGAAAATCAGTGAAGGCATTTATTTTGATAAATACTGTTTTATAATACTGATCATATAATGTAGAGCAACATTAGGGAATCCCATACCCTAAGTTAATTTAAAATTTATCTATTGTTCTTATTATATTTGATAATCTTGCAAAAACTTACTTAATACAAAAAAGAAACAGATTGAAAGTAGTCGTAGATATAGACATAAATATCCACACACATATAATATATATATATATATACACACAATACACAAATAAAAACACATACCAAATTACAGAAAAAATATTATTACATGAACTTAGACAAAATTAAGACTCATGGTCTTTTGACTCATGGTCAAAAAGGCATAAATATTTGATTTGAGAAAATATCAAATCCTGTGATACACTTTAAGGCATATTTTCTGCTGTCAGAAATAAAAAAATATAGGCATAATTTGTGTAGGGTACCTATAAATCTAACAGATATATTTTATCCATTTTGAAGCATATTAATAATAAATAATAAAGCCATAGATAATAGGGATAATGTCCTAAGAAAGACTGTCTTATAATCATTTCAAAAAAGATCATGTCACAGGTTGTTTCAATTTCATTTTCCTTCATTTACATTTTTTTTTTTTTTTTTTGAGACAGAGTCTCACTCTCTTGCCTGGGGCGAGTGCCATGGTGTCAGCCTAGCTCACAGCAACCTCAAACTCCTGGGCTCAAGCAATCCTACTGTCTCAGCCTCCCAAGTAGCTGGGACTACAGGCATGCGCCGCCATGCCCGGCTAATTTTTTCTATATATATTTTTAGTTGTCCAATTAATTTCTTTCTATTTTTGGTAGAGACGGGGTCTCGCTCTTGCTCAGGCTGGTTTCGAACTCCTGAGCTCAGGACGGTCCACCCGCCTCGGCCTCCCAGAGTGCTAGGATTACAGGCGTGAGCCACCGCGCCCGGCCTTCATTTACATTTTTTACTTGTGAAAATCATGGTTGACCTTTTTTATCTTCATAAAAATGTGACAAAGAAGCTAAAAAATAACAATAATAGAAAAATTTTGCCACAGTTTTGAGGGAAGAAATCCCAGTGAATTTACTTGCTCTTAGATGACTCATAGAGAAGTAAGTGCTTTGTCATATCTGGAAAAATTGAAGTTTCCTGATTAATTTCTCCAACTTATCTAAAACAGCATCATAAGAAGTAAAACTATACAAATAAGGAAAAAAAGGAAAACTTCAAGAATCAAACAAAACAGTTTCAAATATCTGTGTGAGTGTAGAGAGTGTGTGTGTGTCTGTGTGTGTGTGTGTGTGTGTGTGTGTGTGTGTGTGCGTGTGTGTGTCTTGGCATTCACGCTGTCTGATTATGTAATGGTCCGATTTTAAGGAAAGTAGCAGTAAAATCAGTGAAGAGGAAATATGACTACATACATTTAAAAAGTAATTTCTCAATAACACTGTAAAATATGTTGTATTAACTTTGATATTACTATTTACTGAATAAATAAAAGATAAACCAATAAAAAAAGAACCAATAAGAGGAATTTCTAAAAAAGACTCTTTTAAAAATCATCACTCTTGGACATATCTATTACTTAGTAAGATTTAAATTGCTATATAAGATTAATTCTCATAGCTTCCCTGAAACCAATTACTTTTCTAAAATGTGTTTCTATACTCAAATATTTAATATTCTAGCTCTTAACAATAACTTATATGAAATGTTTGCCTTTGAATACAAATGGATTTTGAAAAAGTATATATATTCAGTTATTGACCCAAACTGTATAATTTTTAAAAAGTTTCTTGACTATATTTAAAGATCCACCATGATTTCTAACATCATTGATCACTATTTATGGCAAAATCATTCTAATCTTTATTTCCTAAGTAGTTCCCTGAATTTATTTTCAAATAATAATAGTTGTATTATTCCTTTTGTGAGAATAATTATCTCAGATATGTTTCTTCCCATTTTCTTTCTAATTCTGTCAAATGACACCCTACAGTATCTATCTCTGAAGTAGAATGACAGACTGACAGCTGTTGTCACCAAGAAGTCTGACGACTGAGAGATGTGTTTGTCGTCTAATAGATTCAATAAAGCATAAAGGAGAGGCAAAGCAGCAGTGTGTGCAGTGTGGGGGAGCCTTTGGCTAACCCCCTTTGAAAGATGTGAAATCTCTGAATATTCTAATTGAAGCACAGATACTTACAGTCTGCACTGTTGAGTTCTTAAAATATTCAGCCAAGATGCCTGGTGGCATATTATTATCTAGGAAACAGCAATACATATCATAATGAGGCCCAAATCCGTTGGAGTTTTCATGCTTCCAAAAGAAGCTGTGGTCGAGCGTAGTTAGAAAATGACATAAAAATCTATCTTTAAGGTATGTTATCTCTTATTTCCTCTGCAACTTTAAAACTGTGCTGTGAGCATCTTCTCAGCAGCACACATCTCAAGCCTGCTGTGAGTCGTTACACCCTCAGCAAGACTTCCTCCCCTCTTCCTCCCACCTTCATTTAGTTTCCCTAAGAAAACACTGTGTACTGTGCATTCATTTTCTGGAGTCTTTGGATCCTGGATGTAGCTGAACAGAAACTGACCAATTCTGTAACAAGCAACCTCTTCAGTTAGTCACATTGTCACCTGTGATAATACAAATTCCTTTTTGTGATTCTAATCATCAGCTGTCATTCAAATAATGCCAGGTGCTTGGCAAAGCACTCTGTGGAATTTTTCATCCATCTGTCCAGTCTTAGAAATGACCTTCCATTACTTTCCTTTGTATGCATGTTATCTTTAAATAGGCCATTTGTATAACAAGAGAATGCCTCTGACTACACTAGGAAGTTATATCATGGGAGAGGGGACTATTTACTACATTCTTTGTAAGCCATAAGATATTAAAGGCTATTGCCGTTCAGATTCAGGCCACTGACCCTTCAGTGTATTTATTTAAAGACACCAAATGCTAATTGTTAACAAAAATACAGCTTTGCTTTTTATCAACTACAAATTTATTAGCAACAGAAAAAAAAGCCTATTCTGCAAATAGATATTTGTATTGCAAATGCTTAAAGGAATAACTAATGAGGCTCTTTATTGTCCAAATTTGACTAATTATGGTGCTGAGAAACTGCCGAGGAGCCAGTATGTGCTTTGAAATTAAGCATTTTCAATAAGTGCATCAAGAATTGGACCAGAACTAACAGTAATAACTTCAGAAATCTGTCTATTCATTTTGATCACAACTTGCATGTTGTTATGTAGAAAACTACCTACAGGCACTTTAAAAAGAATGATCCACAGGCAAATGTAAGAAAAATAATAACAATGAATAGCCTCCCAAAGAGACATATTCTAACTAGACTGACCATATAACTAATCCTCCAAACTAAAACACTTTTGAGAATAAAAGAGGTCACCATTCATAATTATGTTAGAACCCGCAAGGATAAAACTGGTCTGCCCCAGGCAAACCAAGATGTATGCCCTCTGTATTTCTACTCCTGTTACTCCATAGGCTTTAAATGATAATTTAAGTGATTCCCTATTGCATAAACAATAAATTTCTTCAAATATTAATATTTTCAAAATATGGCCCTAAATCACCATTCCATTTTCTTATCACATCTAGAAAGTAGACTATGTATACTGTGTATACTATGTATACATTTTCTATGTATATTGGCCTACATGTGTTAGCTTACCATGCTCTTCTGAAAGACTTTTATTTGAGCTATAATTTCTGCTTGGAATAACATCCTGTAAATCTATTAAAGGTAAATTGTTCTTATAAGTCAAAATCTGGTTAATGTATATCTTTTGATGGCAAATAGCAGAGAGGCTTCAGTCCCGTTTATGTTATCGAATGGAACAAAGCCTTCCATAAGCAAGACAGCCCAAAGGAGTAGTTCCTCTGTCCATCTCTTTTTGCATTTTTCTTTCTGAATAAGTTTCCATCCCAAACACCTTTCATTATGGACATTTCAACTATCTCCAAACTAAATCCTGGAGAGAACACTTGGTGAACTTAGCCAGTAATTATCTTTACTAGGAATCAGCTCTTCCATACCACATCACTCATGGAAGGGTCACACTTGCCTCTGGAACACATCAGTCAAAAAGCAAATTACCACAGCTCTGGTTCGGCCATCTTAATTTGAAAATTGACATGATATAGCAAGCAGAGTGAAAAATATGGGGCAGTTCAACCTTCACCATACTATAAAGACTTCTTAGAAAAGTTCTAGAGAAAATTGAGTTCTCCACATTGAACTCCCTCACAAAATTTTATGTTTCTACTTATCACTGAGCTATAGCTGTTGAATCAGAATATTTATGTTTGCATTTATCTCAACCACTGGATCATGAACTTCTGAAGCACTATGGCCATGTCTCATTCATCTTGCTGTTCCTCACAGAATAGTGACTTGGCACTTAGTACATGTTCAATAAATGCTTATTACATGGAACTGACAAGTCAGTAAGCTACAACAGTTAAACATAATGTTGGAAATGGCAATTTAAATGACAGAAGCCAACATTTCTTTCATTCTAAGATATTGAAAAATAAGTCATCATTCATCTCACCTCTCATTCCTTCCTTGCCTCTGTCATTCTTATGCTAGACAGGGGTATATAAGGATTGGATACGCATTAGGTAAAGATGTTCATGATACCAATGAAGGCACCAGATATAAAAATTATGATGGTATAAATCATGTATTCTTAAAGAAGTCTGTGTTAAATTAATATAAATTTGGGGGCAGGTTGTGGTGCTCACACCTATAATCCTAGCATTTGGGAGGCCAAAGTATGAGGTTTGCTTGAGGTCAGGAGTTCAAGACCAACCTGAGCAAGAGTAAGACCCCAAATATACAAAAACAGAAAAATTAGCCATGTGTGATGGTGCCCTGTAATCCCAGCTACTTGGGAGGCTGGGGCAGGAGGATCACTTGAGCCCAAGAGTTTGAGGTTGCGGTGAGCTATGATGACCCCACTGCACTCTAGCCTGGGTGACAGAGTAAGACCCTGTCTCAAAAGTAAATAAATAAATAAAAATAAATAAAGTTTTATCCCAGTTTGGAGGTAAATTATTTTAATTTTATAGAACAGGATTTCAACATAATAACAAGATTGGCAGACCCCAACATAAAAAGATAAACTTGAATAAAACATTATGGAAATACAAGTGAGTAATGAACAAAAACAAACAGAAATCCAGCTTAGTACTAATCCTTCTCACATTTTGGATACCAATTAGTAAGATTTGCTTTATACAATGTCATGTCAAAAATATATATATAAGCATATATCTTCTTCAGAAAAAATGGACCCTTGCCATCAAATAACTGAAAATTAAATAAATGTCAAGGACTGAAAAGTCATTACAAGAATGTACAATGGTGGACTTAAACCAAACTCTAAATCAAATAGACCTAACAGACATTCATAGACCATTCTACCCAAAAACTACAGAATGTGCATTCTTCTCAGCAGCACATAGGACTTTTTCCAAGATTGATCATATCTTAAGCCACAAAGTGGATCTCAACAAATTAAAACAACCAAAATTATACCATGTACCTTCGCAGACCACAGCGGAATAAAAGTAGAAATTAACCATGAGAGAAACACTCAAACATACATAAAGTCATGAAAGTTAGACAAACTGTTGCTGAACAATTATTGGGTGAAGAATGAAATTTAGATGGAAATAAAAAATAATTCCTTGAACTGAACTACAAAGGGGACACAAGCTATCAAAATCTATGGGACACAACAAAAGCATTCCACAAGGGAAAATTCATAGCCTTAAATGCCTACATCAAAAACACCAAAAGATCACAAATTAGCAAAATAATGTCACACCTCAAGGAACTAGAAAAAGAAGAACAAACCAAAACTAAAGCCAGCAGAAGAAAAGAAATAACAAAGGTCAGAGCAGAACTAAATGAACTGGAAAATTAAAAAAAAATAATGATACAAAGAATTAATGAAACAAAAAGTTGGTTCTTTGAAAAGATAAATGAAATCAACAGAACTCTTTCTAGATTAACCAAGAAGAGCAGAGAAAGGATCGAAATAAGCTCAATCAGAAATGAAAAGTTGACTTCAAAACTGATCCCACAGAAATACAAAATATTATCCCTGAATATGACATCAATCTCTACGTGCATGAACGAGAACATAGAAGAAATGGACAAATTCCTGGAAACATACAACCTCCCAAGACTAAACCAGGAAGAAAGAGAACTCCTGAACACACCAATAACAAACAGTAAGATAGAAACATTAATAAAAAGCCTCCCAAAAACAACAGAAAAGCCCTGGACCAGATGGATTCATAGCCAAATTCTATGAGACCTACAGGGAAGACCTGGTACCCATAATACAGAAATCGTTCCATAGTATTGGGAAGGAGGGAATCCTCCCCAATTCATTCTATGAAACCATTATCACCATGATACCAAAGCCAGGAAAAAATATACAAAAAAGAAAGCTACAGGCCAATATCCCTTATGAAGATAGATGCAAATTCTTCAATAAAATACTACCAAAATAATTCAACAGAACATCAAAAAAATAATCCACCAGGATCCAGTGGGATTTACCCCAGGGATGTAAGGATGATTCAACATAAGTAAATCAATAAATGGATTTACCACATAAACAAAAACGAAAACAAAGATCATATTATAATCTCAATAGATACAGAAAAAGCGTTTGACAAAATCTAGCACCCTTGCATGATAAAAACCCTCAACAAACTAGGCACAGAAGGAACATATCTCAGAATTACAAAAGCCATATATGACAAACCAACAGCCAATATCATACTGAATGGGAAAAGTTGAAAGCATTCTCCGTAAGAACTGGAATGAGGCAAGGATGCCCACTGTCACCGCTTCGATTCACCATAGTGTTTAAAGTCCTAGCCAGGGCAATTAAGCAAGAGAAAAATATTAATGGTATCCAGATTGGGAAAGAGGAGGTCAGACTTTTGCTCTTCACTGATAATATTATCTTGTAATCTAGAAAACCCCATAGATTCCACCAAGAGTCTCCTGGAATTGATAACTAAATTCAGTCAAGTCTCATGGTACAAAAATCAATGTACACAAATCAGTAGCATTTCTATATACTAATAACATTCAAGCTGAGAGTCAAATCAAAGACTCGATAACATTCACAATAGCTACAAAGAAAATAAAATGCCTAGGAATATACTTAACCAGTGAGGTGAAATCTACAAGGAGAACTGTGAAAATCTGAGGGAATAAATTGCAGAGGATGCAAAAAAAGGAGAAACATATCAAGCTTATGAATAGGTAGAATCAACATTGTTAAAATGTCCATATTACCTAAAGTTATTTACAAATTCTATACAATCCTCGTCAAATTACCAAAATCATACTTCACAGATCTACAAAAAATAATTCTATGCTTCATTTGGAGACAGAAAAGTGTCTGAATAGGCAAAGCAATATTATGTGAAAAGAACAAATCTGGAGGCATCACATTACTGACTTCGAACTATACTACAAGGCTATAGTAACCAAATAGCGTGATATTGGTACAAAAATAGAGACATAGACCAATGGAACAGAACAGAGAACCCAGGTAGAAACCGTCTGCCTACAACCAACTGATTTTTGACAAAACAGACAACAATGTACACTGGGGAAAAGAAGCCCTATTCAATAAATGGTGCTGGGAAAATTGGATAGCCACATGCAAAAGAATGAAACAGGACCCCTACCTCTCACCACTCACAAAAATTAATTAAAGATAGATAAAAGACTTAGATCTAAGGTGTGAAACTGTAAGAATTTTAGAAGACAATGTAGGAAAACATTTTCTAGATATCAGTCTAGGCAAATAACTTATTACTAAGACCCCAATGGCAATCACGGCAACAACAGAAATTAATAAATGGGATTTGATTAAACTAAAAAGGCTCTGCACAGCCAAAGAAATAATCAACAGAGAAAATAGCCTACAGAATCGGACAAAATATTCACAAGGTACACCTCTGATAAAGGGCTAATAGCCAGAATTTACAAAGAAATCAAGAAAATCAGCAAGAAAAAAACAAACAACCCTATTAAAAAGTGGGCAAAAGACATAAGCAGAAGCTCCTCAAAAGGAAAAAGGCAAATGCCCATAAATACATGAAAAAAATGCTCAATGTCACTAGTCATCAAGGACATGCAAATTAAGACCATAATGAGAAATCACCTTACTCCAGTTAGAATGGCTTTTATTAAAACGTCTAAAAACAATAGATGCTGTCATGGATGAAAAGAGAAAGGAACACTTACACTCTGTTGGGGAGATTGCCCATTAGTAGAACCTCTATGGAAAACAGTATGGAGATTCCCCAAAAAACTAAAAGTAGACCTACTATTCAATCCAACAATCCATCTACTGGGTATTTACCCAAAGGAAAAGAAGTCATTTTATCAAAAAGACACCTGCACTCAATGTTTACGGCAACACAATTCACAATTGCAAAGATGTGGAATCAACCCAAGTGCCCATCAATTCAGGAGTGGATTAATAAATGTGATATATGTATATCATGGAGTACTACTCAGCCATAAAAAAGATGAATGAATAACTTTTGCAAGAGTCTGGATGGAACTGGAGACAATTCTTCTAAGTGAAGTATCGCAATAATGGAAAATCAAACACCATGCGGACTCACCATTAATTGGAACTAACTGATGAGCACACATGTGCACAGAGGGAAGTAAAACTCAGTGGAAATCAACCAGGGGGTAAGGAAAAAGCACAACCTAATGGGTACTAGGAACACTATTTGGGTGATGGGCTCACCTACAGACAAGACTTTAGCATTACATAAATGATCCATGCAACCTAAAACATTTGTACCCCCTTAATATTTTAGAATTAAAAAAAGAAGAATGTACAAGGGAAAGAAATTCAGGTCAGGTTTAATCTGACTCTGAGCGTTATTTTAAAGATTAACATAGATTAACAAAGATTAATTGGCAACATATGACAAGCTATATTTTACCTTCAGAGTTACATACTAAATAATTATTCTTGTGGCTTCCTGGCCTTGCTGTTTTTGGTCGTTATTTTCACAAACAAAATGGAGCCAAACTTTTTCCCACCTAAATTATAATATAGTCTAAACTCTTTAACTACTTACTTCCTTCATAAATATTTGTACATTTCAGAGACTTTTGTGTACACCATAATGTAATTGATTTCCTTTACTTTTTCCTAATAAGTGCCTGTTGATGGTTGTCAAACTTGTATTCTCCCAGCTGAAAATCCCATTGGTTACTTCAAAACATCATTTGTTTGTACATCTCCTTATTAGAAAAGTAAATTTTAGAAACAAAGAAATAAGGATAAATCACTATATAAAAGTGATTAAAAGAGGTTGTAGTAAGGAGAAATAAGTGACTCACTGAACAAAGGAAAAAATCCATTGTGGAATGTTTTAGTACTAACAGATGACTTAATATTCAGGATAGTTTTTATTTTCATCTACAGCTAAATACATATTGTACAAATGATATTTAAATGATATGTGTGCAAATAATAGCATATATTTATATGTGTATGATAAAATACATAAATGATATTTATCAATGATATTTATAATTCTAAAATGTGCAAATTAAAGTATTGTGAAGCCGTTTTCTCTTAGGTTTAAAAATGGGTAAAGATTCACAGCTAGGGAAATTTTGTTGTATAAAACCTTTGACTCGTGGTAAGAAGTATATGGTGAATTTTCTTACTGAACTTCTCTAAGTTGAAAAAAAATGAACACATCAGTAAGTATGGGGTAGAAGGAATGGTTATAGCAGTATGATAAATGCAGAAAATTGCTTTTTCTTTCAATGCATTACAGATATTGTGTTCAGCAGTTTATCTATACAAAAATAAAATGTAACCTACTATAAAACAGCCAAGGTCAGTGAGTATTGGTCATGCAACTTAAAGTTCTCTCAGGCCTATTCAACTTTTTATAAGTTTTTTTCCCCCTTATTGCTAGGAAGAATAAGACCTTTAGACGTTATAGAGTCTATTTGAATCTTTTATTCAACTATCTAGCATTTCCTTAAAAACAGCTATTAAAGAAAATATTAAAATATCCTAAATTATTTGGAAAACTAAGGACACCTCATGGTAAAAACAAAACTTGTTTATTATAAATTTATATTTCAAGTACTCACATCCCAACTTGTTTTTTGGTGCCACATATATTGAATAACCTCATTCTCTCCATAATTTTTAAATTCCTTCTTAGAATAATGTGGAACTCTCCAAATATACGTCATGTGAGACATATTTACACACTCGAAGGTTCTTCTTGCTTACAATTTACATTTATCAATATATAACAACTTAAAATTTACATTTTTCAAATTAGCAGTTATTAAGCTTGGCAAGATATCTATAACTTGAAATACAAAGTTATTATAAAGTCATTGTGCTTGATAAGATATTATGACACAGTTTGATAATGCAAGCTCTTTAAAGGCAGGGATTTTTTTTTTCTTTTGTTCTGTTTTATTACTAAGTACCCATAACAGCATGGCATATGGTAGGTCTTTAATCAATATTTAGCAATGAATGAAAGAACTAATGAATGCATGAATGATGGGCTAGACATTGAAACTATACAACTCACAGATTCAAAACTGACCCCATAATTTAATCAAAAGAGCAAAAGTTTATTTATTTCCAGAATACCAGAAAATCTGAACTCCAAATAAATTTCAAACCCCAAATTTCACATTTGGTTTATAATCTGTGGATATAAGCTGATATTTATTTTTAAATGTATTTATTGATAAAATATGAGTAGAAGATTATAAGAGATACTGAGGACTGAAAATTTTCTGTTGTGACTCTTAC
>RJWJ010046796.1:0-11213 GCA_004363605.1 Indri indri
CCATGTGTCTACGAGAATTTCTATGCCAGTTCCCTAAATGGCTCCCAGCTTCATTGAAATATTCCTCAGAGCACTGTCATGCAGAGATACTTTCCAAACAAGAAAGACATTTAAATCTTACACAGAATCCACATAGAGTCAATTCAAACACAGATATGACAAACAGAGCAGGCAAATCCCTATGACTTCCTGGCTAGCAGAGAGCACCCCGAACAGCATCACCTTCCAGGCCCTCCCCCGCCCGACCTCCGAAACAGGCAAGAGTCTTCATGTTCCGTGACCAGACAGACCACCCACAGTTAGTCTGATTACTGGCTGCTCAGATTACACCATTTTACTAGCAACAATTTATTAATTTTGGCAAATAAGAAGTATGTCATTCATTTGGAATTAATCTGTGATTCGGATTTGTATATGAATGTCTTCAAGAAAACTCTGACAACTGTCTGCTGCACTTCTACTGTCCATTTCAAAGGCATGATCCCCTAATTTTTAAATATTCTTCTAACCAATATCACCATTCTGTGAGAAAATGAAACTGTCTTTCTTCATTTTTCCAGTTAGCCAAGCTGATGGCCCCAAACGTCAAAGATGGTTTCTAACATCATCGAAATTTCCTTCCTTCCTTCTTGTCTGAACTACCTGGTCCTAGACACGGCCCTGACCTATGACTTCCTAGTCCATACTTCCTTCCAAAAATATCTCACTTTGGAGAGCAAATAAGTTGCTGTTAAACCATGATGAAGTGTAAGTGCATAGTTCTCAACTGCATGAGGATAGTGTCACTAATCAGGAGGCTGTGGGAGATGAAACAAGGAACGTGAGGGTGGGAAGGTCGAGAATATGGGTCGAGAATAGAGCCCCAAGGTTTGCAGATTTCACTTTGCTACTCAAGGAAATCACAAGCCCATAAAGAAGTTTTCTCTTAAAACCTACCACCACTGACTCTACAATAACACATTAATTTTTCTCAGATTATTCAACTGCAGTTAGAAAGGTTCTCCATCTGGGTGCTCCTTGAAGACATCACAGTCTGCTGGAGAATATTTATACCAAGATGAAACTGCCAACCACGCTGAATTCAGGGTCACTTTACTTGAAGGGTATAATCTCTGGTAAGTCCTTTAAGAAAGCAGTCATATCACTTTTTTATGTATTTTAGAAATAGAAGGAAATATTTGAACAAATGCCTGAAAATCACTGTCCTTTAAACTTTTTTTTTTTTTACCTAATATCTGGTGTTGCAAAACACTATGTGATCGGCTCCCCCCAAATTAAAAACTATATAAAATATTACATTTTCATTTTAGAATAATGCGTATGCTTACAAGTTGCAAAAAATGTAAATCTTGTTTTAAAAATATTTGCTGAGTTGACCAAAAATGAAAGGCTGAGCTCCCACCTGCAGCCAGCGTAACAGCACATTTACTAGTTATTATTCACTAACAACTGTCAAGGGAGAGATGAGTATGTTTGGGGGGAAAACTATGCACAGTAGAGATTTGCAGGATAACCATAGATAAATGAAACACTTCTCTAAGCACAGCTCAAAATCATTGTCTTCCGCGAATCACAGACAATACACACCATACTGTTTTAAATTGATTTGGATATCCAGACCCCAGTTCTCAAGGGCCTGAAAAATCATGTAGTACTGATGAGTAACAATATTCCTTATTTTGTCAATGGTAACCACTTGAATTGAGATCCTGGTGATGTTCATTTCCATTTCCTACCATTTTAATTAAACTTTTTTTTTTTTTGAGATAGGGTCTCATTCTGTCACCCAGCCTAGAGTGCAGTGGTGTCATCACAGCTCACTGCAACCTCAAACTCCTGGGCTCAAGCTATCCTCCTGCCTCAGTCTCTTGAGTAGCTGGGACTACAGGTATGCGCCACCACGCCTGGCTAATTTTTCTATTTTTTATAGAGACAGAGTCTCACTCTTGCTCAGGCTGGTCTCCAACTCCTGGCCTCAGGTGATTCTCCTGCCTCGACCTCCCGGAGTGCTAGGATTGCAGGTGTGAGCCATTTTTCATCACAGAGTTTTCAAAGCTTCATGAGCATCAATTTGCACCCACCGCCCCCAACAATCTCGGGAGGAAGAAGCAACAGGGAGACAGGTAGGGCACCTGCTCTAGCAGCAGATCCAGCACAATGGAGGTCTGTGGGAACCCCTGCTGATGGCCTTTCATTCTCCGATGTGTTTTCTCTCTTAAAACGTAAGTGCACAATAGGGAAATTACGTAGAGAAATAATTCTGTGGTTCCTGGACTCTGGCACGGCCCAAACCCCAATTACGTCACGCTGTTCCTGTGTCTGAAGCCTTCCCTGCCCTGCCTGCCCCCAGCTACTCCTCTGCGCTCCTCCAGGACCCTGTCCTACCTCCCAGCACAACTCCCGCGCGCTCCAACTGTCCACGCTCGTGGGCTTCTACACTCGCGTCCCTGGCCGTACAACAGACTCTTCAAGAGTGGGAGTGAGTGTCTCCATCACCTGCCAGTGGCCTCTCCCCACCAACTGCCACTCACGGTCAGGTCACTCTTTCAGAGAACGTGCCCAATAAATGTTGAATGAATAAATACTTGGATTCTCCAGAATCCCTGTTTTGTTCTCTAAATCCCGTTTAGCACATTTAGCCCGGAGCTACTTGCCATTTAGAACAAGGATGAATCAAGCCTTCTGGATTTTCTAACAGAGCCCCAAGTGGTGAGATAGGAGCTACTAATACCCGAAGCCTGAGGAAGCTAGGAAGCAGAGGTGTGTGGGGGCGCCTTGGGGAAGCGCGGAGAGAAGGTAAGCGGGAGCAGGGACTCCAGAGCGCTCACTGGACTGAGCGGGAACTGTGCAAAGGGATGGAGAAGCCACGCAGGGAGTGGGGGGACATTTCCCCTCTTGCAGCCGACGCTCCAGGAATGCAAGTGTTGGTCCTGAACAACTTTCAGCCCAGCTGTCTCTGGGGCCCTCCCTTTGCTCCCAGCTGCCTGGCCTCGTGGACAGAACAGGGTCTCCAGCCTCAGATCATCTCCTGCCTTCCCCAAACAGGCGTGCCCCATACCGCCTTCCCAGGGCTCCGCCTTCCCAGGGCTCCGTGCCAGGCTACAGCCCGCCACTGTGCTCACACCAATGTGTCGTGTTGCTCCTCCCAGGTAACTTGTTTCCATGTTAACAGGTAACCTTCCTGCTGGGGATGTCAGGCACCACGCCAACCTGGTAAAGACCACCTTTGGGGCCAGATGGACATTTTGGTGCCCATAAAGTCCCACTGCCAAGGTTGCCACCTGTCTCCAAATAGTGCTGACCCTAGAGAGAGCTAAGAATCTAGTGAGCTGAAACCACCTGGTCTTACACACTCATATTGCGAGTTCGACATGTGCCAAGCACTGTGCTTCTGGTGTCTTTTGTTTAAAGACAGACTCTTTAAGGACACCCTTAAAACCAATCCACTTCACGCCCATTAGGATGGCTATTACTGAAAAAAACAGAAAATAAATGTTGGCGAGGATGCGGCGCAACTGGAACCCTGTGCACTGCTGGCAGGAATGTAAAGTGGTGCAGCCACTGTGGAAAACAGTACGGCGATTCCTCAAAAAATTAAACACAGAATTGCCATACGATCCTGAAATTCCACCCCTGGGTGTATAGCCAGAAAGAAAGGAGAGCAGGGACCCACACAGACGTGTGCACGCCTGTGCCCACAGCGGCGCTGTTCACAGTAGCCAAAAGACAGACGCAACCCAGGCGTCCAGGGATGGATAAACAGGTACACAGAATGATGACTAAACACGCAATGGACTATTACTCAGCCTTCAACAGGAAGGAAATTCTGACACGCATGCTACATGGATGAACCTTGAGGATGTTATACTGAGTGAAACAAGCACACCCGAAAGGACAAATGCTGTGTGACTCCACTTATGTGAGGGCCCTACGGCAGGCAAATCCACAGCCACAGAAGGCAGGATGGTGGGTGCGGGCTGGGGGAGGGAGAGGGGAAGTGGGTGCTCACCAGTGGGATAATGAAAAAGTTCTGGAAACAGATAGTAGTGATGGTTGCACATCACAACCAAAGTATATGTGCATATACTTAATGTCACAGAACTGTACTCTTAAAAATGGTTAAAATGGTGAATTTTATGTCTATTTTACCACAATAAAATGTTTTAAAAAACAAACATCAATTCCTTGCTGGCCCCAAACCTGACTTGCCCCACCCATGAATCCCTGAGCAATCACCTGGGGCCTGAACCCCACCCATCCACCCACACCCGCAGCATGTGCCCGGCCTGCTCTGGCCCCGAGCAGAACCCTCACTCCTGACTCTGGCACCGGAGCTGGGGTCAGCGCCTCATCTCCCAAGGGGCCAAACCTCAGCTTCCCCACAAGCCTCTCTGCGGCCTGTGCATGTGCTCCAACTCCAGCCCCTAAAATCCAGGAGGAGTATACCTTAAGAGAGGTGGACAAAAAGAGACAAGGAAAAACATCTCCATCTTCATCTTGAAGCAATGCTCTAGGCACGTATCACATGCTTACCACGTGCCAGGTCCCGTGCTAAGCATTTTGCTAATCATCTAATTCCCACAACAATCCAATGAGTTAGTTGTCACTGTTACCACCTTTCCCATTTCACAGAAGAAAAAGCTGAGATTTGAGGATGCTAAGTAATTTGCTCAAGACCCCCAAGCCAGGAAGGTGCAGGTTCAGGATGGGAAACCAGCATTCTAATTCACGGCCCGTGTTCAGCTATGGTGACGCCACACCACGAGAAATCCCTTATAAACCTAACTCCTAGGTGACACCGTCTTGATGCTTTTCCTCACTGATGCTAAAGTTAATATTTAGGGGAGAAAAGAAAATGTCTGCCACACTCCAGCCGGCACTCATCTCTGAAAAAGAGGTCACAAAAGACCCGATGTAAACTAGAGGTCCCAATCTGTGTAGAAATAGAAAGTCCCCACATGCCTAGATCACAATAGCCCACTCTAGGGAATCCTGAAGCCAGAGGCTCGAAGCAGACTATTTCTGAGTTTTGAACAACAGCTCCGTTGGCTTGGTAGCTTTAAATCCCAGCATCTAATTTGTGATCTTGGGAAAGCTTGTTAGGAGGCTTTCCATAGGATAGCAGCAAATACAATCAAATTCTGGTCTTTTCCACACACAGATCAGTGTGACCGGGCTGCCTCTCCGGCAAGCAGGCAGCACACAGGTGTTTAATTTGGAATTTGATAGCTGCCTAAATTTCAAGATCTCCTGTAGGTGCACAAAGAGTCCTCAATGGCCACCGGCAGAAATTCTTAGAAAAACAATCCTCCCGGTTGTTGGAATCATAACTACCACTTTGGCTCCCCGCCTCCCTGTCACCGAAGAGGCTGTTTTGACTTGAATTACAGGGGCCCATGTGGACTACCTGTGGTACAAATGTGCATGTGACAATGGACACTCCTTTGCTGGCTGGCCGGTGTTATTTCAGACGCTGTTGGACAGATGGGCTCTGTTCCGAGTGCGGAAGAGAGGAAATTTTTCACAGGGCTGTCATCTCCCTGCACACAAAATGTCCTCCACCGCTTTGCCAGGGTGGAGGCTGAACGGACACTGGACCAGCAGTTCCTCCGGCAGCATCCTCTCTGCGGTCTTGGGGCCTGGACATCCTTGCAGGGGTCCTGGTTGTCTGCTGGGTCTCCCGCGCAGCCCGTGTTGCTGCCATGTACAGGACATGCGCTTGCAGCTTGGCAGCTGTCAGAACACAGTAAATCCATTCACTACTGACACAGCCCAGTGACTAACGCGGGCTTAGCGAGGAAACGGACACGTTCGACAAGCAGAAACAACTGAATTCCTTTTGGAGGGGCGAGGAAATGACACCCCCAATGGGCTTGATCTCACCATTTGGTTTGGATGGGGGAGCCCTGGTGAGCTCACCATGGGAGGCCACCCAGATGTCATCCCAGCCAGCCACTGTCATTAATTCTGAGCAGAAGAGGGGCCAGGCAGGTGTTCAGGGAGCGGCAGGAAGAAGTATAAGGAGATGGCTGTTTTGAGACCGTGTGGGACACGGAGAAAATAAATCATTCAAACCCAAGGACCTGAAAAGAGAGGCAGTCTTGTTGTAGTCAGGAGCGTGGGCTTTGGACTCAGAAGGAACTGGGTTCAGATGTTGGCTCTGCCACTTACCCTACGAGCAAGCTACATAACCTAAGCCTCCGTTTCCTCATCTGCAGAATGGGGGCCATAACAGATTCCTACCTGTGGGGACTGTCTCAGGAATGAATGAGACTACTAAGCACTTAGCGCATGGGTGTATAAAACCTGGCATACAACAATTAACGACCAGTATTCACCATAATAGTACATTTTTTTTTTTTGAGACAGATCTTGCTCAATACGTTGCACAGGCTGGATTTGAACTCCTGGGCTCAAGTGATCCTCCTGCCTTAGCCTCCCAAGTAGCTTGGACTACAGGCATGCGCCACCATGCCCAGCTAATTTTTTCTATATATATTTTTAGTTGTCTGGCTAATTTATTTCTATTTTTAGTGGAGACGGGGTCTCGAACTCCTGACCTCGAGCGATCCTCCCGCCTCAGCCTCCCAGAGTGCCAGGATTACAGGCGTGAGCCACCATGCCTGGCCTAAAAATATTTTTTAATTAAATAAATTTATGACTAAATAGAAGGAAATGAACTTTCTGTTTGTCTGCTGTGCAGATAGGTAACGCAGAATTCACACTGCAGAAACAGTCCTAGCCCTACAGTGTAGAATCCAAGCCTCAGAGGAAGAAGCTCAAGAGCTCTAAGGCACAGCACTGGGAGGACAGTAACACTGTGCTGTGTTCTAGAAAATCACTGGCAGTGGATTTTAAGTGTCCTCACCACAAAAACTGATGAGTAAGTGAGGGAATGCTTATGTTAATTAGCTCGATTTAGCTATTCTACAATGCATACCTATTTCAAAACATCATGTTGTACATGATAAATAGAAACAATTTTTGTATGAACTGCCCAATTTCCTTAAGTACTAAGTTTGACAGTTGATATCTCTAACATTTCACTTTGACACTTCTTGTCTTATTTTTATTGTGAAGGTACATCTTCAGTCTTGCAATCATATGATTTGGCTTGTGATTATCTTTCAAATTTTTTTTAGAGCAATTTTTGTGAAACCATGAATAAGTCAAAAAATTCATGTCATTTTCGAATATGAGTTCTGTCATGTAGCACAGACAGCTCAAACTATCAATGAAGTGTTTGGGAAGGATGTGGCTAATGAACGCACAGTATGTCGATGGTTTGAGAAGTTCCGTTCTGGTGATTTTAATCTTGAAAATGAGCCTGTGGGTGACCTGAGACCAAGGTGGATAATGATGAGCTGAAAGCTGTAGTGGAAGCGAATCCATCTCAACCTGCGTGTGAATTAGCAACAAAGTTTGATGTTACTATTCCAACAATAGACGACCATTTGAAACAAATGGGCAAAGTAAAGAAGCTGGATAGATGGGTTCCATGTGAATTAAACGAGTGTCAGAAGAGAAATCGTCTCGAAGCTTGCCTTTCTTTGCTGTCATGACATAAAGGTGAACCATTTCTACACCGTATTGTTACGTGTGATGACAAATGGATTCTTTTTGACAATTGCAAGCATTCGGCACAATGGCTGGATAAAAATGAAGTGCCGGAACACAGGCCAAAACCAAATATTCATCAAAAAAAGCTAATGGTGTCTGTTTGGTGGTCCAGCGAGGGTATTATCCACTACAGCTTCATGAAACCTGGTCAATCAATTACAGCGGATATCTACTGCCACCAGTTGGATGAAATGATGAGGATACTTGCGATTAAGCAGCCGAGATTGGTCAATAGAGACAGGCCAATCCTCTTGCAAGATAACACTCAACCACAAGTCGCACAAACGCAGCTCAAACTACAGAAGCTGGACTTAGAAACTCTCTGCCATCCAACATATTCACTAGACCTTGCACCAACTGACTACCACTTCCTCCAGGCTTTGGACCACTTCTTGCAAGGAAAAATATTCAATTCTCAACAAGCTGTGGAAAACACCTTTCGTGGTGATTTCATTGCCACCCGCTCTCTAGGCTTCTTCGCCACTGGCATAAACAAGCACCGTTAAGACTGTGTTGATAGTTTAGGCACATACTTTGATTAATTGTACTGCTTCTTGTTTGAGATATAATAAACTGCACTTTTGATTCAAAATCAGACGTTTCATATTTAGTGACCTAATAATTAGTTTTTTAAAAAAACAAAGTTCAATGCTTACTGCCTCAAAACATACTCTCACCAAGACCCCCATCCGTACCCACATCAGAACAGAGGTACCCCCGACAAGATGAAACGGAAAACCATAGAGGGCTAGAAGGTGCCAGGTCCCCACCAGACCTTGTGTTCTGAACCAGACCTCAGTAAACACTCCCCTGCCTAATGTGGAACATTATTAAGAAAGAACATGTCCCCGTGTCATTCTCCTAAACCACGGAGCATCGATATGCATTATGCCTGGGTCTTCAGCCACTGTGTTTAGGACATTTCATCCCAAGAACCTATTGGACTAGATATTGGGAAATATTCACTTGGAACAAATATTAATAACAAGTATTATTCACTACAGCAAATACAAGGTGCACTCAGTTTTCCCCCTAGCACTAGCGACCCCCACGATCTCCACTTACGACACGCACCCTCCGATGATGTACAGTTCCATCTGGACACCTAAAGTCCACCAAAGGCCCCTCCTCCCTCCAGGAGGACAGGGAAGAATGGCTCGTTCACACCAACTATCTCACCCAGTATGTCAGCCTCAGAGTCACAGATGTACCAGTTAATAAGCAACATGGATGAAATGAAAATGTGAATTGCTCGTGACTAATAACTAGTAATAAGCTGGAAAGAAAAGCGCAAGCAGAGAAACACGGATCTGATTGTGCAAAACAGGGAAAGTAGAAAACTGTGGAAGGATTCAACTTGCTTTGTGGACGGCCAGGCCAGGGCTGCTGGTGCCCAGCTGTCTACAGGTGTCCTCACCCCCTCCTCTTCCTTTAGCTGACTCTTCTCGTCCTTTCTGGCCTTTCTTTGGGCCTAAGTGTTGCTTTGGTTCTTCCTGTGAAGCTCATCAATAAAGAGGCATCTCATTTCCTGGATCATGTTTTGGGTGAAGCCTATATTTTTTTCTTAATGACAAAAAAAATACATGAAAACTGATGTGTTTTTTCTCAGGGTGTCCCAGCAGATCCTCAGCACTTGCTTTCTTTACCGGTTCACGTCCACCCCGACATTCCTCATCTGCTCCGGCGGCTGCACACCCAGGGAGTACCTGAACCTCGCGCTGAACCAGGTAACGAGGAATACACTGAGGCCGGGGCCCCAGGACTTCCTTCCAGATCCCCTTCCCTTAATCACAACGCCGCTGATTATTTATAGACACCAGCCAACGCCAAGCTGTTTGAAGATGCAGGACAGAGCAATTCTGAGCCCTGCTGCTTCCTTACACCTTCCCAAGAGCCGCCTTCGAGCAAGAGAATTATTGAAACACATTGCACTGATTTATTATTCATTGTCCCCTGGGTGGGCCGAGGAAGTGCCAAGCAGAGGAAGATGTGCATCACTTTGCAGTCCCTGGAAAACTTTCAAGTGTCTGCCAAGGTCCCAAATCTATGCCACGAACAGGGAACCAAGATGAGAGAACAAGCTATTCATAGCTTAGAGGGGCATTGAAGAGAAAGGGCAGGGAAGCCGGCCAGGACAGGGGCTGAGGAGGAAGCTTCTCAGAGGGAGGGAGAGGACAGTGCGGCCCAGGGAAGGAGGAGGCGGCCTTCTTGGGAAGGAAGCCAAAGTCTACTGTCAGGGTATGGGGCCAGAAGACCCCCCCAGTGATTGAGAGCCCACCAGCGGAAAGACAAACACTGCTCCTGGCCCAAGACAGAGGCCTGGATAACCAGGGAGAGCATATTCTCATCTTGTGGGCAGGGGCCAGTGACACCCCCGCATGGACTCATGTCACCAGAGAAAGGGACGCCAGGCAGCCAGAAGGTTGCCCCTGCCAGCGAAGCACATCAGAACCACCCATCTGCGGAAGAACACAAGACATCTGGGGAAGGGAAGTCACATACACCATGAGAAAAGAGAAGTGGCAACTTGCTGCCTGACACCCCAATGGAGGAGAGGCCTCTGCCCCAGACTCATTTATCATGGGCTTACTTCTATTTCCTGGCGCGATTTATTTGGGAAAAGGGGCCTATCACTTGGCCAGACCCACATAGACCGTAGTGAGCAATACAAACTTGATTCTGCAGAATCTGGAGAGCATCCGTGGGCTGGCACTCGTTAGGATCTTCCTTTCTGCTCGCCCAGAGTCATTCCATCTTTTATTGATTAGCATGCATGAGCCCCTTCTCAGGGCAAGGGATTACATCCCACAAGGGACCCCGAGTGGTTTTCATGCCTCAAGAACCGCACAGGTGTTTGGAGCCAGCGTCCCCTCCACGTGCACTGGGCGGAGGGGACGTTGATTTCTTCCGTGGCAGAGACCATCCAGATGCTCTTGTTTTCCTACTACCTCTGACTCTTTCATCACGAACGAGGCATTCACTCACTCATACTTTGCCTGATCTATATATCAAAGGCAGTAACACTCCTCTCAGGGCACTTGTAAAAGCCTAGGGTACTTTCAGAACACTACATGAACATGGGATCGATCAACTATTAGGGAATAAAAAAAGATTGGGATGTTCTGTGAGATCTGTCTTCAAGTACCAATATTCATCTCTCCTGAGTATTAATATTTTTAAAAAGACAGAGTTCAGCCATAAGAAAAGAAAAAAATCCTATCATTTGCAACAACATAAATGAAACTGGAAGACATCAGGTTAAGGGAAATAAGCCAGACACAGACAGACACTGTGATCTCCCTCGTATGTAGAACCTAAGGAAGTGGAACTCACAGAAGCAGAGACTAGAACAGGGGCTGCCAGGGACTGGGGGATGGAGAAACGGGAGGTATTGGTCAAGGGTACAAAGTTTCAGTTATAAAAGTTCCTGAACAAGTTCTGAGGACCTAATGAACTGCACGGTTGGTGATGAATGTGTTAGTTAATTTGATTGTGGTAATCTTTACGCTACGAATACATATATCAAATCGTCACATTCTACACCTTAAATATATGCAAACGTTACTTGACAATTAAATATTTTTAAATTAAAA
>RJWJ010046797.1:0-11224 GCA_004363605.1 Indri indri
GATCTAAAACATTAAAAAAAAAGATACAACAATAAAAGTAAAACAATTATAAAATATGGTATAACAACTATTTACATGGCATTTGCACTGTATTAGGTATTATAAGTAATATAATAAAGGAGGGATAATTTAACTTACAAGGGGGGATGTGCATAGGTTATATGCAAATACTATGCCATTTTACTTCAGGGACTTGAGCACCCCTTGGATTTTGGTATGCGTGGAGGGCCTGTGAACCAATTCCCCATGGATAACAAGGAAAGACTATTTATATATATAAACTATATATAGTTTATTTGGTCACTTATCTTTGAGAAGCTGTTATTTCTTGAATCAAGCAAAGGGAAGGATTATGAACAAATTATTATATGCATTTCTGAACAAGGAACCTAGAGCATGCATATTAAACCAAGAAACTGAACTCAAGCTTGATACAAAAGCCCACAAATCTAGATATTTAAAAATCTTTACATATTCTGTTAAACTATAGCCATTTTATACATAAAAATAGAAATGGACAATTTAAAATTATGCATAGTGACTATTATTTACATCTTTTTCTTATTCTGAAAGTGTTCAGATATCCAAAGATTATTTATTAACTTGATTTCATATTGTTCCAAAGTCTTAAAGTTGACTAAAAATTCAGAAATTTAATTTCAACCAGTGCATTAAGTATTTATGATTTGTAGCATTAATAATATTCACAAAATTAAACATTTTAAAAACCTATCCATTTTTACAAATTCACTTAATTTAACCCAGTTTGATCTTTTTGTAATAACCCTTGGAAATAATGTTAATGTATCATAAAACTAGTATAGAGTAGTTTAAAGGTATAAATCATTGGAAGTTAAACCAAAATTTTTTATCAATTAATGTATTGTTGTTAACATTTTGTTTATATAGTGACAAAATTAGTGAAAAATCATAGAGTTAATTTAAAGCCAATATCACTCTAATCTTTCCAGAATCATCTACTTATCAAAGATAAAACATGGACTGCTATAAATATCTCTATTCATATATCAGAAATTGTGATAATATCCCAAGTTTCCCAAAAGTAAGAAAAAATAGAAGATGCGTGGCAACAGATGTGAGAGGGAGTAAGTTTTAGACAGATAAGAAATTATTGCTATATTCAGCTAATTATCTTACATGTGAAAGAGAGATAGTTTACATGCAAGAAAAAATTTTGGCACGTGTATATGCAAAAGAGAGAGAGAGAGTCACTACCGCTGGTACGAAAAATTATTTGTAATCTTAACCATGCCATCAAGTCACATGAATATTAACTGAGTAATTATCAATTCACAAAGTATGAAACTAAAAAAGAATATTGTCTTAGTCCATTTGGTATGCTATGACAAGATACTGCAGACTAGGTAGCTTATAAACAACAAATATTTATTTCTCACAGTTTTGAGGCTGGGAAGTCCAAGATTGAGGCGCAAGGAGATTTGGTTTCTGGTGAGGGCCAGAGACCAAATCCCCCAATTCCTTACATGGTGGAATGGGCAAAGCAGCTCTCTGGTCTCTTTTATGAGGATACTAATCCCATTCATGAGTGCTCCAACCTCAAGACATAGTCATCTCCCAAAGCCTCACCTCCTAATGCCATCACATTGGGAATTAGGTTTAAAGACATGAATTTTGGGGGAAACCAAACATAGCAAATGTTTTACTGTGTTTAATAAATGATCTCTCTTTTAGACAGAGAAGATGGAGTATGAAAGTCTTCTAAGGGTCTCTCTTTTTTTATTTTCTGTACATTATTTCTCAAAACATCTACCTCATCGGGGGTAGGGGGCGAAGGGAAGTGTAGGTGAAAAAACTAAAGTGTCCTCCTAGTTTTCTACTACTATAGTCATGCATAGCTTAACGATAGGGATGTATTCTGAGAAATGTGCCATTGCGTGATTTCAAAGTTGTGCAAACATCTAGAGTCGACATACACAAACCTGGGTGGGACAGCCAACTACACACCTACACTCTAGTGATATCCCCTGTTGCTTGTAGGCTCCACACTGGTACAGCATGTCACTGTACCGAATACTGTAGGCAACTATAACACAATGATAAGTATTTATACATCTAAATATATCTAAACACAGAAAAGGTACAGTAAAAATATGGTTTTATAATCTTATGGGACCCCTGTCCCATATATGCTTCATTGTTGCCCAAAATGTTATGTGGGTCATGACTATATTTTAAATTTGCTCAATATTAGTTATTAATAATTCTCTGACAAGAAAGATGAGATAAAGTCAAAGCTCTTATGATGGTCTGCAAGGTTCAAAACAACCTGGGTCATCATTACCTCCCTGAGCCCTCTCTTAACAATTCTCCCCTTTGCTTACTCCACCCCAGTCTTGGTCTTTGGGGAAGTAGTTCAAACACGAACACTGCTTTTGCTTGGCTATTTCTTTTGACATTTGGGTTTCCTCCAAATATCTAAATGGTTTATTGTCTTCATTCCCCTCAAAGTATTTGTTCAATCATCTTTGTGCTGCCACACTGAACAATTTCTCACCCCACCCTCCATAACCACCTGCAGCGTCTTTGCGACTTTTCTATTTCATTCTGTAGAATTTGTCATCTCCTAACATATCATAAAATTTACTTATTATGTTTATTGTTTTTCTGCCCCTGCCACACGTACACAATAGAATGAAAGCTACATAAAGTTACAGTTGTCTATTTGATTCCCTGGGGAACAGTGTCTTAAGCATAGCAGGTATTAATCTTTATTAAATATACAAATAGAAGACTATGCATAATTTTTCCCATGCCGCAGAAGGATAAGTGTGAAGACTACATTTATAATTCATCTCTGAAGTGCTATAAAATTTTGCTCTGAAATAATTCTCATGATTTTTTCACTTGTGTATTTAAGAATATTAAATATTCTTAATTTTAATTATTTAAAATAATTTTTAATTGTCAATTATATGTTTAAAATAATTATATATCCAATTGTATATTTAAAAGAATGAAATATTCTAGATTCCAGAGTTCTTTATTTTTCTTTACTTTTTGATTGGCATAATTTATTCCACTAGTTGTTATCCAAAAAATTCATCATATTTTATTCACTGATTTTTTTTACCATGTTTGAAAGAAAATGTGATTAGGTCTGAAATTTCAGGGGCACATCCCTTACAAGAAATCATTGCGAACATCACAATGATCGACAAATTTTTTCCCGTTTTTCATTAACTTGCTTTTTCTTCCTAGGGGGGTTGCATTCCTTTTTTAAGTTCACTAATACAATATGACAAAGTTAAGTCATGGTATTTATTGATTGTTCTACATTACTTTTTCTTAGTATGTGGTGTACTTTTTCAATAGTCAGATTCATATCTATTTTAGAATAGTTTTCATTCCTTATTTATCTTTGTTTCCTGCCCCATTTCTTTCTTTTCTTGTCTCAAGAATATAATATATGCACAATTTGATACTTGTTTTACATAT
The DNA here is from genome assembly GCA_004363605.1 of Indri indri. Classification (NCBI taxonomy): domain Eukaryota; kingdom Metazoa; phylum Chordata; class Mammalia; order Primates; family Indriidae; genus Indri; species Indri indri. The sequence goes on from RJWJ010046797.1 coordinate 3,478, forward strand.
TTTTCATCTTCTCTATAATTGAACTAATTTCTTGTCCTATCCAATTTACAAATTTATATTTTGTGACTTAATCAAGCTGCACCTCTTCCTAAAATTTTCAAATGCATAATAATCGTGGTGTCGGTGATGTTTCCATCATGCTTTATTTCTATATTGTATACTCCCAATATGTTATTATGTATTACTTTATTTTCTGAATAATGCAAGCTTAATTTTTAAATCTCATTGGTCTTATAATATCTTTTTGTTACTTGTATCTTCTTTTGAAATACATTTTATAAAAGAGAGATTATGCTAACAGTATCTTTGTGACCACTATGATAAACTATTGGTATAAACCCTTTCTTGTTTCCTGAGTAATTAAGAAGAAGTATTATTATTTCTTGTTGTTTCTGTTGGTATGTTTTGTGATCAGATCATTTTTCAGGTTGAAAAATGTGGACTCAGAAATGGAAATAGAGAAAATGAACAGTTGGAATCTTCTTCTTTTTTTTAAATTTCAAAGTATTATGGGGCTACAGATATTTTTGGTAACATGGATCACTTTTATAATGATTGAGTCATGGTTATAAGTATGCCCATCTCCCAGATCATGCTCATTGTACCCATTAGGTAGGTTTTCACCCATTCCCTCCTCCCTCATCCCCCTGGTTGGTTTCCGTTGAGTTTTACTTCCCTCTGTGCACATGTGTGCTCATTGGTTAGTTCCAATGTAATAGTGAGTACATTTGGTGTTTGTTTTTCCATTCTTTGGATATTTCACTCAGGATAATGGTCTCCAGTTTCATCCATATTGTTGCAAAGGGAATTAAGTCATCCTTCTTCATGACTGAGTAGTATTCCCTGGTATACATATAATACACATTTTGTTAATCTCTTCATGGTTTGATGGGCATTTGGGTTGATTCTACACCTTTGCAATTGTGAATTGTACAGCAATAAACATTCAGGTGTAGGTGTCTTTTTGATAAAATGATTTCTTTTCCTTTGGGTAAATACACACTAGAGGAATTGCTGGATCAAATAGTCGGTCGACTGTTAGTTCTTTGAGGAATCTCCATACTGTCCATAGAGGTTGTACTAATTTGCAATCACACCAACAGTGTATAAGCATTCCTTTTTCTCTTCATTCATTGTTTTTGGAATTTTTAATAAAAACCATTTTAACTGGGGTAAGGTGATATCTCATTGTGATTTTGATTTGCATTTACCTGATGATTAGTGACTGGAGCATTTTTCATATGTTTATTGGCCATTTGTCTGGCTTCCGTTCATGTCTTTTGCCCACTTTTTAATGGGCTTGTTTGTTTTTTCCTTGCTGATTTGCATGAGTTCTTTGTAGATTCTGCTTATTAGTTCTTTATCAGATGTATAGCTTACAGATATTTTCTCCCATTCTGTAGGTTATTTATTTGCTCTGTTAATTATTTCCTTGGCTGTGTAGAAGCTTTTTAATTTAATCAAGTCCCATTTATTTATTTTTGATGCTGTGATTGCCATTGGGGTCTTCAGAAATTCTTTGCCTAGGCCAATATCTGGAAGAGTTTTTCCAACATTTTCTTCTAGAGTTCTTATGGTTTCATACCTTACATTTAAGTTTTTTATACATCTTGAATTAATTTTTATAAGTGGTAAGAGATATGGATCCTGTTTCATTCTTCTGTATGTGGCTATCCAATTCTCTCAGCATCATTTATTGAATAGGGATTCTTTTCCCCAATGTATATTGTTGTCTGCTTGGTCAAAGATCAGTTGGCTGTATGTGGATGGTTTTACATCTGGGTTGTCTGTTCTGTTCCATTGGTCCATGTGTCTATTCTTGTGCCAATACCATGTTGATTTAATTACTATAACCTTCTAGTTTAGTTTGACGTCTGCTAATCTTATGCCTCCTGGTTAGTACCTTTTGTTTAAGATTGCTTTGGCTATTGAGGATCTTTTCTGGTTCCACAAAAACATAGAATTAGTTTTTCTAGATATGTGAAATATGATCTTGATATTTTGATGCGGACTGTGTTGAATCTGTAAATCACTTTGAGTAGTATGAAAATTTTAGCAACGTTGATTCTACTGATTCACGAGCATGATATGTTATACTTAACCAAGGAGGTGAAAGAGCTCTACAAATATAATTATGAAACACTGAGGAAAGAAATCACAGATGATACAAACAACTTGCAATCTTCAACTTCAGGTGTGGGTTGTTATTGAATAGTCTGTCATTATAGCAATATCATCATCTTATTTCTTCAGCAGACTTTAGGATAATCCTGACCTGACTTGAGTATTGCTTTAAGCATTCTTCTTTGTTGTTTTGCTGACAACACTCTTCTTTGGATTGTTGACATTTGTTGTCTCAGGTGATGTGTGAACACAATCAAAAGAGATTTAAAATGTATGCAATAAAACTTGAATTTCAAATGTTCTCCTAAGTGTAAGAGAGAAGGGAGAAAACCCTGATTTTGACTGAGCCAAAAGTTCAAAGAGGAAAAGACTGAGTGTCAGAGTATCTCATCATTTAACATTTTGTGTTCCAAATTATTAATAGTGGGAAGGTAATTATGAGAAGAGCTAAAATTTATTGAGTTTTCAATATGTACAAGATAATAAGCTTTGCCTTGCCACATTCTCATTTCTCATTAACATGAACCTAATGAGATTAGAAATGTTAAATGGTTTTAGGGGTATGGAAAACTGTGTCATTGTGAATAAAGTAATTTTCCCAAGCTCAGGCAGCCACTAAACTGCAGATTCAGAACTTGACCTTGATCCCTAGGATGTTAATCACTAAGTGAATTGTAGCCTCTATCCATGAATGTATTTACCTCCTTTTTGAACTAATATTTGGGTTTCCATTTCTTGTCCATGATAATCTTACTCTGCCTACTCAGAATTTAAGGTATTTTATTATCATATCTCCATTATCCCTTTATCTTCATTTTTTGATTGCCTACCCAATGGAAGTTATTAATAAAGGTTTGATTGCTTAGTATAAATGTTCCTAACTCTTCATACTAAAGGTGAATGATAAAAGTGAAGTATGTATTGTATGCAATTATAGTTAGGAGAACTAAACTATAATAGTTTCTCATTCTATCATTCTAGAAAGTTATATACTCCTTTTTTTGGCTATCACTTATTAGAAAAAGGAAAAGCTTAAAATTGATTACAACTAAAGTCGTCTATGACATCTAGAAATGACATACTGTAGTTATTGCCGTAAATTTATATAGACTTTCGAGCATAAAAATGACCTGCAGGGCTGTGTATGTATGCAAGGAGTCCAAGCTAATACCTATCAGAATGTCACTAATCTATCATAGTTTAGCAAGAAACAATTATTATTTAGTAATTATCATTAATATTAACAATATTATAAGTAATATACTGTATTAATTTACTATCAATGAGTTAATAATTAGTAATCAATTGTTATTATTTAAAGTCCTATCAAATAAGTTGGAACGTATAGAAAAAAGTTTTTCTAATTTGTATATGAAAACAACATTCCAGTATTCTCTTTAGACATCTTAGCAATGTCGAATCTATTAGTTAAGAAGAGAACATGAATGTTAAAATAAAAACCTGACCCATATAAACATTTTAGAAAGCTTAAATAAAGGTAAACATTCTTATTTTCCACAATAACCATGGTTTATTTTGTCTTTCATTTTGTTAGCTATAGAATTTCAGTATTTGAAAATAATTGCCATAAAGTTTCAACCCAGAGATACAGGACTTCAATTAACTTTGAAGGAGATTGTGATTTGTTAACATAAGGCACAACTGGAAGTTAAAATATAAGAAACAGAAGGATCCAGAAAAATGTTTTTATCATGAACTAGGATAGGATTAATATGATGGATGTATTACAAACTACTTGTGAATTACATAAATAATTTATTTAACAAACAGTTTACATAATTTCAGTAATCCAGACTTTGAGCTTTTACACAGGAGCATTTTTCCAAAGAAAGAATTTTGAATAATATAATTATCCATCTAAAAGATTTAAGCAATAATCATTTGTTTATTAGTATTTGGAAGTTATATAGTTCACTGTCAAAATATTCAATATTCACTGTTAATCATATGATCAGGGCTAATTTGCTCATATTTATAATCTTCTATTTTATAAACTTTAAATATGAATGTAATGTTATCTTCTAGTATTATTTGTTTCCCATCCAGAATCCATACACACATTAGCTAAAAGGTGAGGGGAGGGTATGGAGAGAACTGTTTCCTTTTGCATACCTAAATCTCAAGGAAAACGAATCAGGTTGACTAATTGTAAATGTTAAAGTGGCTTGTGTATGGAATGATACCTATAGAAGCAGAGGGGTCTTAGTAAGTTTCCTAGATTTGCATAATAGAGATATGAAAGTAGATCTTTTCGGGTTATATGAATTCAACCAGCCAACAAAGTGGGAGCTGCTTACAGCTTAACCACGTAGTAGAAATATAGAATCAGTATTCAGTAACTCTAAATTCTCTACTCAAAAGGTAATGTTGAGATATAAATGTACGAAAAAATTTTGTCACTAAAATTAATACATGAAAAGACCACACATTCTGTTAACATTATTTTAGCATATAGTTGGCACTTAATGTTTTCTATGAGAAGTCATGTTCTAAGTCTGCATCTTCCACTTTTCCTAATGTCTTAGGTTTATATAAATGTGACTTTTCATTTCAAAATTAAGAATAGCTAATTATATTACTTCCCCTTCAAGTAATTTTTAATTGATTTTAATTTGTTAATAAAGCACATAAGTATATACAAATATATATACACACATACACATATACATATACCCACACAAAACATATGGATTTCCTATATCCCATCCACTAACACAACACAAGCACAAAAACAATAAACTTATGTAAGTTCTAAATCCACCATAGATGTTTGTTTTTGAGTAGCTTTGGGAAGAAATAGTTTTAATAGATGGAATACCATCAGAAAGTTACCTTTTTATACTATCCTTTGCCTTAAATTGTGAAAGCCCCCATTATGAAGTAAGATTCAAGGAACCCAAATTTCCTGCATGTCACACCATGCTGAACACAATGACTGACTAACTCACCTTGTCAGAAGAAATGTCTTAGAAGGATACACAAAAATGCTTCAAGTGCTTCTTTTTAAAATAAGCATTTTTAACATGATTATACTAGCACATATGTATATGTATAAACCTAGTTGAAATACAATTATCGACTGCAAAATTATAAGTGGTGTATATGTATTTAAAAATACAAATAAATTATTTTAATGACTATCAGATATTTAGGTTTCCATTAATATATTTTATAACTCTGGGATATGTCTTTTGAAATTACACTAACATGTTGAAATTTGAAAAGGATAAAAATAACCCTTCTTCTCAGAAACAAAACATATGACATTTTCAGAAGTGCAAGGTACAAAGAAAGAAATGGCATCCATGGAAATGACAGGCAGGACAGCCAATCAGCCCATGAGAGACCTGCCACTGACAAGGGTAACTCCAAATTCGCTGACTAGCTTGAGTAGGCTGTGACAGTGTCTCATGTTCAGCTTTGACATTAGATTTTGAATTGGGGTTGAGGAAATCTATGAAAATTAAATATAGTTTATTTATCTTCATGGTATTAAAATCTGAAATATTGTCATGGAGATGTGATTTAACATACTGTGTGTAATATATAATATATACACATACAATATGCAATTAATAATTTCACGTTGATAATTAACTAATACAAAATTAAAGCAGTTAAATAATGAAAGTGTTTTCAATTTTATCCTTGAGATTTCCATTTCCTATTTCCACACTTTGTGATAATATAAGACTTTTGATATAGCGTGGCTATATAGTGATATTTAGGATATAGTAAACTTCCAAATGCTAAAATCTTTGTACTTGAAAAAATATACATAAATATACATATATATGTGTATATGCACACGTGTGTACATATATATGTATTAAATTTCTCATCACCTATAAAATCAATGTATCGGCGTAGCCTTAGAATGCCAATATTTTTCTCTGATAAAAAATACATCCTAAAACCTATTGATACATGTATATGCAAAAAAAAATGTTTATATGAAGCAGGATTCAGTGCAGGAAATGGAAAACTCTGGGATTTTCATTTCTGTTAAGAATAGATTGAAAGAAAATTAGTTTCATCAGCATCATGTATGGGTCAGAGGATAGGAGCTCTGGCCTGTTGCAGGACACTTTGTTTCAAGGTAGTGCCACCACAGTGATGATCCAGAGGTCCAGAAAACACTGTAGGCTTTGCAGCCACTGTGGCTCTGCTGCCACAGCTGTCATCCACTCCCAAACTGTCACATAGAGCAATGTGGGTTCTAGCCCTGTGATCACTGATGTGGGCTGCAGCCTGGCTCTTGGCCACAACCACTCAGGAAGAGCACCCCGCACTGTCACTATTGCAATGTTCGCGTGAATGCATCTCAGCAAGAAAATGCTTATCTTGTCTAAATCTGATTATAGAATATAGGTAATATAGCTTTAAATCTTCCAGCTCCTGATATATAAAAATTAACATAGAAAGAATGGGACAGTTTGCCAAATTCTACCATAGCAACTTCTAGTACAATCCATCTCTTTACTATTTACCATCAATAAGGTAAAATGTACAATATGGTGAATACAACTTTTAGATATATTCACATGGGAAAAGAGCAATAACAAAAAACTTGTTCGCATCTAATGTAATAAGTTTCTCTCCTGTTAATGAAACATACTAACCCCTTGTCAAAAACAGAGATCCAAAATTCATCAGCTCTGTTCCCATGTCTGAGTAACATCCACTGTCATTCTGGTTTGGTCCCAAAACCACTTCAATAACCAGAAACCTGAACACTAAATCATAAAGATGATGACTACCAACAAATGTCTATAAAATAAAGGAAAACAAGATAGAGTAAAATGTATATAATATAAATGCAAATGTGCATACATAATGTATATTATTATATTTATTGTACATATACTAAGTGAAATATTATATAATATTCCATAGTCCTGTTTCAGCCATTATTTACAAGACCAGGGTTGATCTTTATATACTATAAAGATCATTTTTCCCTATCATGTTCCTTTTGCTCTTACACATCACTTACATTTTTCAGGAATTTCAACTTGATAAGATGACACAAAACTTCAATTTCTAAGGTCAGAGTCCTTGTTAGTCTTGTCTATTAGGGGCTTATCGAGTCTTTCATTCACATTTACAATAGAACTCAGGATTTTAAGAAGGCACCAGATCTCATGAATCACAGAAACATTTTTCTCTGTATCCACTCCAGTCCAGCAAACTACTTTTCCTTTGATAATTAGGATCATCCAGCCATAAAACAAGGTGCTTCATGGCCTATAGGGTCAGTGGCAGGAAGATCCCAAATGGGCCAGTGGAGTTCATTACATCACTTCTTTTGCTTAAAACTCCTTCATATTTGTTTCTAATATATCCAACTTTAAAATATGGTATTTTACTATGTGTGCTATGAAATTATTTTCATATTAACAATGACATTTTCTACATGATATCCTATTTTTGTTTCTAAAATTTATCTTCAAATTAATCTCTGAAAGCATAAAAATATATACTTCAAGAGAAAACTTTTTCCACCAATAAGATTGAAAAGCAATATAGAATCATTATTGTTTATATCACAATATTTCTGAAAATAGATTTTGATGGAAGAATTGAGAGAAAATATATGCAG
>RJWJ010046798.1:0-11219 GCA_004363605.1 Indri indri
TTGTATTTAATAACTTTTTATATTAATTGGTATTACACCATGAATATCACCTACCGTGAATGATAAACACCAAGTCGTTAGTTGCCAATGAGAGGAAGATTTTCCGTTTTGCAGCCCCCTGTCAGATTTCTGGTTAGGGGACCACATTCCATTGTGCGAGGGCTATTGTGTTATACAGCCTGCCTGCAGCCAGTGCTGTTGCTCTTGTGTGGGTTCACAGAGCCCTTAGTATATGGGACTGTCTTTGGCATCCCTCCTTTCTTGTGTGCAGTCATTCCAGAGCTGCAGATTGGGGTGGGATGAGCTGCCCTCTGCTCCACAGGCCACCTGCAGCACCATGGCGAAGCCTGCGCCATGGTGTCTGGAGACTTGGTTATAAGTCCTGAACCTGTCACTAATCCACATGAGGTCTTTAAGGTTACATCTGACTCTGAGATTCTAGGGATATGTCCCTATCAGATTGTGAGTTTACAGCATTAGCAACTGTATTTCATTCATGTTTGTGTCTCTGGTGGTAAAGGAAGGATGGAAGCTAAAATTTCCCACATGGGGTAAAGATTTCTCCTTCCTTTTACTCAGCCTGCTTACTTGATGCAGAACCAGTTTCCTACTCAAAGGACAGATAATTTACTGCGTTATGACAGCTCATTCATTTTATTGTTAGAGAAATAAATGCAAAGAGTTCTTTAGCTGACGATGCCATGACTAACGCCCAATTCAAATGTAGTGATGGAAACTATTTTTCAACCTTTTTAGTAAGTTTCCTAAAATTTGACCTCCATTACTTAAAAGCAGTGAACATATTTTGTTTGCCAGCATTTTGGTCTTTTCATTGTAGAAATCACTTCTAATACTTGCTGATTGTACAAAAGCATAGTTTATTTGATAACAATTGATTGAGTACTGAGAATGTGAACTGAAAGTTTTCACTAAATACTGTCAAAGGGAGAAAAGTTTTGAAAATATTAGATGTAAAAAAAGCAAATATCATCTGAAAGATGATAAAGTTTTTATGTAAGCCTGTAAAGTGAGAATTTTCAGGGTAATATTTTAGGGACGTCCATGTCGATTAGTATCAGTTAATACTACAAACCCTGGCTGGCTGTGGGGATTTAGAAAAGTCACTTCGCCTGGAGCCTCAGCTATCTTATCTGAAAACTGAGTTTGGGCTGAGATGGGCTACCTGGGCTCTACAACTTGTCAGTACCTAGATCCTGAAAATGGTACTTGAGTAACCTGAAGAATTGCAAAAGTCACCAATCTTCTCCTAAGAAGAAGAAGCTAACATATCTAGACTGCAAAACAATCTCAGATTTTCTATAACATTTATCTGTCTACTATAGGTAAACTGTAAGATCATTCAAGATTCTGTAGTCACTTAAAAATGTCCTACTTTATTTATAGGTGAGCAACCCTTTCTCTCATTCCTTCCCAACTCAGGTGAACAATTTCTTGCTAGGATTATTTAACAGACTCACATTTATGCACCTAACTTACTTACCAAGTTTTAAATACATTATATTTAAAGTTGGGTAGATTTGATGTGTTTTCAGATTTGAAGTAACATATGGTACTTTTGAAAAGGTTCTATTATCAGTTGCCTGCTGAAATTTCTATTAATTTATAGCATTAGAAGCAAATTATAATAAACAAGCCCTTTACTTCTTAGCGTCATACGTCTTATTGTCTACATGATCCGATGATTAAATTAGCACAACTTTTCTCTGCATTGAGACACAGGGCTTTATTGGCAATAGTATATATCATTTCTTAACAAATTCCTCTGTGATTTTTCTTAAGCCTGTTAGTTTGATTCTATTCAATCAATAAGAAATGTTCATAAGAAAAATATTGCTCGTAGATTCTTCTTCTTTCTCCAGGACACATCATAGTTTAACTTGTCAGAAATATTTCTGTGTATACACAATAAAACCTTTCTCTGTTTGTCAAATATAAGGGTGCTAAAGCTATCCTTGTCAAATGCATCACCTCAAGCTATGTAGCTAACAATATGCATTTGATCACCTTGCCAATAGTTTTATATCTGAGAAGCAAAGGAAACTACACATGTATATTAAAACTGATTAACATCGTACCCTAAAGCAATTAAATAAATATTAGAAGAAACTCCCACAGCCCTTTGTTTTGCTATAAGGGGCTCAGCTGTGCTCTTTCTAACCCTAACTACATCACTTCAAATTACCAGTAAATTAACAGAGGAACACTTTCAACCTCGGAGCAGATTTGATCCAAATAGTCTTTAAATGCCATTTCTGTTCCTATTAACCTAAAGATCGGCATAGCAGATATTTTCTCGAGGCTGCCCAGCAGTCCAGGGCATTAACGGTGAAGTTGTGACAGCACTTTTCATGATGATTTATGATTCCGTGTTTAACTTGATTACGCCAATGCTGACTCTGAATACTATTTCAATTAGTGCACAGAAGGTCATATCACAAATATTCCTCTATAATCTATTCCTATTAACACTAATACACAGAGTAACCAAATCTTTTCACCCTTGTTGATTCACATCATCTATAGCCCTAACTGCAGGCTTGTTTACCAGTTTACTGCTTTGGACACTTCCGAAATGGTAATTTTCACTCCTTTGAGTATCATTAATAGCTGTGCCATGACATGGGGAATAAAGCATCTCTCTGTTGGCATTTGTGCATTAATAATTATCAAAGTCTCAGATTTATTAAACAGGAGGTATGCTTTCTAAAATGCCTGTCTAAAGCATTATTTCATGACCAATTACTAAATAAATATACAAAAGATTTTTTTAGAGAAATGAAACTGGCTTCCGCCTAAAATCAATTTTAGCAGCCACTCTTCTCTCATTATTGCTCCCTTAACGACTTCAGGGAATTGCTCCTGTTTATATGTAACCAATCATATTCCTGTTTTCTTTTTTGGACTAATTTCTACGTCTAATCATTGGGGAAAACTGAGAATATTGGGTCATCGGGTCTTTCCTTTTTACCTGCACACTGTTTATTAAACAATCCCTGTGGTACAAAATTAAGACTACAAAGAGGAAAGGAGTTTTACGGAAAAAAACTTTTCAATTTGTCCAAAGGTTAAAGTGAAACCAACTGCTAGAGACAAAATCCACACATCATTTAAACAATTAGTGAGGAATGTTCAAAGACTTTATGTTCAAAGTGCACACAATTTGTATTTTAAGTTGTGTGCAGAGGGAATCTAGACTTAAAGTTAATTAACAATAAACCAAGAGGGCTTCATCGCAGACGTTTAACTATGCGCGGAGAGGCTGGCGTCCAGTGGAGAACGTGGTGGGAAGTAGGAATGGGAAGCTGGAATGTCACAGAACTCAGTGGGCCCCCAATAAATGCTTTATTAACAACGATGATGTCAGCCTTGCAAAATATTAAAGGGGCCTCGTCTTTGCGGCTTGCTTTTTTCCTATTTTTTTACTGACCTGAAATTTTTTTTTTTTTTTTTTTTATAAGGAGGTATTTACAGAAGGGAAAAAACCCTGGTAGTAGAGTATTGTTTCACAACTCACTATTGCCAACTCCTTGACAATCTTGCTTTTAGGGATTCTCCAGCAATCAAAAATCATATTCATGTTCCTCTCACAGCTGATTTTACTGATCGTTCATGAGATATTCGCTGTAAGCTAAGTGATTATTGGAGCAAGAAACAGCCTTTTTTTCCCCCCCCTTAAGGTAGAAGCTGAATTTGTATGATTTTCTCACTTTTTAAAAGTCAGGACAGACGATAAAATTTCTTTGAAAAACTGTGATATTTGAAGTTTTTTTCTACCATTGCAGGTTGCCAGGCCACATCTAGGATGAACAAACAGATGAATAAATGAATAAAAATGTTGCAATCAGAAAAAAATATATATAAAAATATCAACTGGTATGGTCTGATTTCTTTTCAGTATTTTTATACCATGGTTCAACGTACCCCTTCAGCAAGACGTAGGCAGTAGCCAATACTACGTGTCAATCAAGCCCTTTGTGCCTACACATCAACACACTGACTTCTCTTAAGATTTCCTTTCCTTCCCTCTAGAGTCTATTCCTAGGTCATCTTACAGACCTGTGTCCTGTATTCCAAAGGTCTATCCTCTCCTACTCATCCTAGCTACACTGGTAACTAAGTCAGATAGTACCTGCTACTGACTAAATTTGCAAAAAAGGAATTTTTGAGAATATAAAAACAAAACTACAGTAGTAAAATGATGTGTGGTGGGATTACAGTTTGAAGATGAAGGTGCTTCTGAATAACTCTTTTAACATAGCATAGAAGAACTTATCTATTGAATTTGTAAAGCTTTCCCTGCTTGTTGGAATGTTAGAGAACTCACATGCTTGCCTTTGGCCCCCCTATAGGAGTTACAGATAAAGTCCAGGAAGATAGAGTCCCTGTCTTTGAGATGTGCATGGTTAGTCTCAGATATACAGGATACCTAAAGCTGAAAGAAAAATGGACTCCAAGCTCACAAACTTCTGAATGCCTATTCCTTGCTGCAAAGTAAATTACACAAACTTGAGAAACTGGGACGATCTTTTTTCATCCCTTTCAATAATATACATTAATGGACTGTGTACAGTGCCTGGCACATAATAGGTGCTCAAGGAAAATGAGTTTTCTTCCTCCCATCCTCTCTATTGCTTTCTGTTCTCCCTGTGTCACTCACCCTACCCGGGACTCAGCTTGCAAAGATGAACTGGCCAGATGGAAGCCAGTTATCCTGGAGGTGTACATTCTACAACTCTCCCGTCAACCCTCCCCTTCACCACGGTTGATGTCAAATAGGTTTGAACAAACAAGCTGTTTGCAAAGTTTTTTTTAATACATAAAGAATTAACTGTCCATTCCAATACTAGAATCTCGATTGAAAACTTATTTAGAAGTAGGAGGAAAATACAGAAGGGGGATGGGGGAAGAATTTTATGCCAGGGTAGCAAAGTGAGAGAGAGAATCATCTAATTTCTCTTTGTTGCCTGTAGACACACTTAGTTGCCTATAGACACACTTAAGTATGGACTGACAAAGATGAATGAAGCTCCTTATTGTTGCATTAATAGGATAGTTAGAGTTAAGGATCAGTGAGCATTTATTCTTATAATAAAAGCTTTCTTTAGTTTTCCATATAAATGTACTTCTTTGTATAATAGTATCTATGTAGTAATCATAAGTGATGCTTAGCCTACACGTCTGAGTGATTAGGGAATAGTTATAAATTTTTATATGCATATATCTATATCTCCACATGGATATAGCCTGCCTTCCTTTCACAGGTGGTTCATAAAAGGGTTGTAATAGAAAAGATCCACTTCAAATGAAAGGTTGAGCTGTTATGTCTAGATTGAGAGCGATCAGAGATTAGCCCCTTGCCCTGAGTAATTTATAAAAAGCAAATGAGGGACTGGTGGCCATGAAAATAAATATAATTAACCCACTTAGAAAAACCTTCACCCTTGTTACAGATAGTTTCTGCTTGATCGGGCTGACTAGCATAACACACAAATAAATTAAGAAAAAGATTCCAGGATTTTAAAGTTTCTTTCTAATTTCTTCATAAATAATTGGACTGTAGAAGAATAGGCCCATTTTTCAAACTCTGAATAAGCACCTCGTGTATATGAGTCAGTTCATAATTTTTGCACAGATGTCACACTCCACAGGATATAAAAACAAACTAAAGATAGCCAGCCATATAATGTGTAGATATATCATCGTTACAGATGCTCAGTAGAGCTCGTGCATTTTTTTTCCAAAACAAATCTCAAATCTACATATTTTGAAGATATAAATTTCTCATTTGTTATTCTTGGACATGCTCTTTATTCTTTTTTTAAGTGAATTTTTTAAAAGTTCCAGGCCCACAAAGCTGGCATGCAACTGACATGGCTAGAAAAGCATCCCTACACAAAGAAGATACAACAAAGACAGGCAGTGTGTTTTTCTGACACATCCTACCGAGAGCCTGCTTGGTGAGAACTAACAGCGTTCTCTCCAATTAATTCAGGCTTTTGGCTCAGCCATTTGGAGTCCTGTACCCTGACTGCAAATGTTACTGACACATGTAATTTACTGCAAATCTTCCTTTCGGGGCCCGGAACATACAACAATGCATCTCTTAGGACTGGGTGGAAGAGGCAAAAATCTTTCATAGGTGGGTCTTCCAGTTTGCACGCGTGATTCATTTGAGCTCTCTGCAGGCTGATGAAATTATGTGACAGCTACTCCACTGTATTTCTATACCACCTTAAACGGAGAGTCATGCACAGTTAAGGTAGTTCTCTGGGGACAGCCGGTTTATAAGGAGAATGTCAAATATTGATCATAATCCTTTCCTCAGGAAGCACCCTAAAAGGGGAATGTCCAACTGGAGGTTTCATTTTGATGGCAGAATAGTGTTCTTGTGGGGAGTTTGATAGCCTGGGTTTGAATCCTGACCCTATTACATCTGACTATGTGACTTTGAGTTATTTAACTTCCTAAGCCTCAGTTTTTGCATCTGTAAAATCGGGATGACATTAGTACTTAGCTTTAAGTTATTGTGAGGATTAGATAAATAGTACACGTCAAATGACTGGCACATAGGGCTTAGTCCTTGTTTTTGTAGTTGCCATTTTGCATATTACAGGGAAGGAAACTTTTTCTGCAAGGTCTGTGGGAAATGGAAGGAGCAAAGAAAGGGAAACACTATTTCAAATGGAAGGAAGTAAACCAGGGAGTTCATTACTTCCAGACATCACATAGGTTAAAAAATACGTAGTAAATTCCTTGCCAATGCATTAATAATAACATTATTAATAACAATATAATAATAGTAATGATAGCATCTAACATTTATGCCATCTCATTTACTTACTACATCAAACCAATATTTTGTGAAATGATTCTAGTATTGGAATGAAAAATTAATCTTTAATTATTAAAAAGCTTTGTGAATATCTTATTGTCATCACCCATGGTGGACCAGGGAAGGGCAGAGAGAGCTGTAGAATGCATATCTTCAGAATAACTGATTTCCATCTTCTGGACAATTCGTCTTGCATTTCCTCATACAAGTCCTAAACTACCTCTATAAGTTAAAATATTGGCCTGGGTAGAGATCCAACCCATTATGGTAATTCTTTTGTCCATTTTTATTGTTCTGAAATTCGTGTAGAGAAGTTAGTAGACGAACCTCTTCACCATTTGTGCTTGAGAACATGTTTTCCCTGATGTAAGTGGTGAATTAGGTTAATTATGTTGTTATAAATGATAGATCAGGAGTAACATGGACATATTAGACAACTTTTTTCTCTTTTCTTCTTTTTTCTCTCCTTCCTTCTTTCATTCTTTCTCTCCTCCCTCTGTGTTTCCTTCCTGCTTTCCTTTCTTCCTCTGTTCTCAGTAATTGATAGCTGGATAGAATACTTTTGAGTTCGTATCTTTGACTCTGTTCATCATACTTATTATCACAAAATTAGATTTTTTGTAACTATGCAGTAATAATTTCTTGTTACTATACCATAAATATACTTTCCTACTCAGAATAAATTCAAGAACACCCAAACTACAACTACAATAGGAAGAAAAAGGTTTATGAATGGTCCACATTTTGTTTTTTTTTTTTAGAGATTGGGTCTCACGCTGTCACCCAGACTGGAATGCTTATAGCTCACCGCAGCCTCAAACTCCTGGGCTCAAGTGATCCTCCCGCCTCAGCTTCCTGGGTGTCTGGGACTATGGGTGTGAGCCATGTCTACATTTTTTGCTCCCTACGTAGGCTCCTTTCTCTGTAACAGATTCTAGAAAGTCATACACAAAAAAGGCTGCAGTGGGATTTCATTTCTGAAGTGAAATTAATTTTTAATAGACATAAAGAGATCATTACAAGATTCTTATTTAAATTTTAAAATTCCCCAAATATGAACTCACCAATTCCCCAAAGCAAGCTTTGTCCACTATATTTTTAGTGGACTCAGGTTAAGCATATTTTTCTGTAAATATTATACACTACTTGGATACATATGAATTAAACTTAATAGTAGTTTGCTATTAATTTTAAACCTTGAATTTAGAAAAACAATTCTAGGTTTCTTTTGCCTAAACTGACTTTGCCCTTATTGAATACTTCCCACAAAAAGTGACAACGCTTATGGTGCCGACAGCTAGAGAGCCTCTTGGGGCTGCACCAGTCTGCAATAAATGAAAAGCTCTTTTAGACTGAATTTTAGTTGTGTATTGTTATTTGTCTTAGAATCCATTTATTAGTCCAGAGATAATGTGACAGTTGACTCTTACAGTAACACAGTACTCATTAGCTAGCTTGACAGGGAGGTGCCAGCATCCACTGGAGATTGTATTTTATTAATCTTCATGGCTCATTTGGAAGCCTGGCTGGCTATCTTGTAATGTGCCCTCTCGCTGACTGGGACAGCGATGTGTAGCCATGCTTATGACTGAAGAATACAAACTTGCACGATAAGATCTTTCCCTTTCTTTGACCTGAAATGCAGAAACGTAGTAAAGCCCAAGTGGAATGTTGCATCGGTGAAAATTTCTTTCCAAGAATCTGTAGCATTCACAGAGGATCATTTGAATTTAAAACTACTTGGTGCTTGGTTGATATACAGTCATTCCTCAGTGTTTGTGGAGGACAGGTTCCAGGGCTCTCCTGTGGATACCAAAGTCCACAGAGACTCAAGTTCCTGATCCACAATGGTGTAGTATTTGCATATAACCTATGCACATCCTCCTCTATACTTTAAATCATCTCTAGATTACTTGTAATACCTAACACAATGTAAATGCTATGTAAATTGTTATTACATCATATTGTTTAGGGAATAATAATAAGAAAAAAACCTCTGTACATATTCAGTATAGACACAACTATCTATTTTTCTTCCGAATATTTTTGAACACGGTTGGATCCATGGATGTGAAACCCACATTTACAGATGGCCAACTATACATGCCAAAAATCTGGGGAAAACTTAATTAAGTTTAAGGTAAATTTTTGAATGACTTGAGAGATTTTAGTTTGCCATAATATCTTTGTCTCTTAATATATTTTTTAGTGATAAGAATTGTCTTCTAACTTGATCCACATTTTCTTCAAACTTACTAAATTTTCATAAATCGTGGTCTTTGGGTTTTTGAAAAATCTTAGCTTGTGTTGGAACAAGCTAAACTAAGCATGATGACTTACAGCTTCTAATGATCTTATTCAGTTGACTTTTTTGTTTTCAGTTAGATTTTTGTTTGGGATTTTATTGGATCCTTTACCAACCACACAGAACTTTCTTATAAAGTTGTTGCCTATTTTCAAAAATGATTTGCATAAATATATTGGAAGAAGGTTGAAAAATCTCCAAACCATCACACTCTGGTGACTTTCTGAACACATTAGCTATTATTTGGTTTCTAAATCTCAACATATAGTATCCTAAGTCTACATTTCTTATGGAGTTTTTACTTATTTCTCACCAATTCAAACATATTTTATTTTATATTAACTGAAAATAGATTTGATTTGGATGTTTTCTTTGGCACTACACTAATAAGGCTAATCAAGATGAGATTCCAAGGCTTAAAAAATGAAATCAACATGTGGTTTAATTCTCACTACTAATACTACCCTGAAAGACTGTTAAGCTTCTGATAGAAAACAATAAAAAACAAGGAAATTCACTGTTAAAACGGCAGCATACCATATGTCCTTTAATACCTAATTACAACAGGGGCACAATAAGAAAGTCATTAAACCTGCACCCTATTGTGCATAGGTATCAGAGCACATATGGCGCATTTCAACCATTAGTATGAATTTGATTGCATCTGTGATTTTCTGTTACAACTTTGACTGTATTTTCAAGAAGAAAATGTTGGTAGACATATTGGTCATTGAGAAGAATTGCCAACAATGAGAAATGGGACCATTTTTACCCCCCTAGAGATAGCTTATTATAAATTGCATAAAGGACTACTAACAACCTTGTTTGCTCTTCTGACTTTCAATGACTTTTGGTACAATATTTTCCTCATTGAAAATTTCCCATTCAAACAAATTATTTTTACTTGCTAGATAAGGGCATTTGATCTGATTCCTACTAAAATATGCATTTCTCACTAAACATTGCCTGTAATATTGAAAATTTACATGCCTGCAAATCAAAAATTATAGATGATGAAAGGGAGCGCTGTGTCTATACGTTCTCTTATGACAATGCAATTAATAATGCTGTGTAAACGGGGTACTCAAAACTGGTAATATTTTCTCTATGGCAAAGTTTCTGTCTGTCTATTTATCTATCTATCTACCTACCCAACATTTTAAAGCAAATATTAGGTACGAAGGATCAAGGATTAGTGGAATGAAGGCACCAGGTCTCATTAATCTCTGTCTCTTTAATGCCTAACTCATAGCACAGTCATGCAGGTGCCTGACACATTTATATGCACGATAAACATAATTTTATTTTAATGAGATTCATATAATTTACTTGTATTTCATTCATTCATCCATTTGTTTTTCATTATTGAACACCTGCTATTTGCTGTGAGCTGTTTTAAGTGCTTGGGGTACAATGATGTAAAAAACAAGATAAGCCTTCATCAACCATACATTCTACTGGAGGGAATCAGTAAGACAAAAATAAATATAGTTTTTCAGCTGATGATAAATGCCATGAAGGATAAAGCAGCAAAGGGGGAAAGAGTGTACCAGGGCACGTGAGTAGGGGTTGTGTTGCTTCTCTGCTCATGAGCTGTATGACAATTAGTCATACTATTAGTCCCTCAGCCAGTGAGGGACTAGCTGAGAGTCCTGGGCTTTAAAGGGATAAAGGGAAGATGGTGCCCATCCCGATGGTCTCAAGGTGGATAAGAGGTGGGGAGGCAGTGGGGGAGGGGTAGTGGGTGTTGGGAGACACAAAGGTAGGGTCCTGCCATGGAGCCCTAGGATTCTGGGTCCTCTCTTTAGTCCCAAAAGAACAATGTGGAGGCTGGGAGAGGGGCCACATAATCTGGAGATCTTGGAGCCCCTGGGCTCTCGCTCCTATCCCCAGGTTTTTTAGGGGTGGGCCTGGGTTGGGGGCTCTTTTGCCTAGTACACGTTGCTTAATGCTGTTATTAGCCAAGAACTAGACTAGAGACTTACCATAGACGGCAAAAATTCTGAGGATATTTACTGCTGGTCAGGTTTGCTGCTGAGTATATTTTTCCTATAGCTGGTG
>RJWJ010046799.1:0-11219 GCA_004363605.1 Indri indri
GCCTGGATCTCTGACCTCCAGAAGATGCCCCTCTTCAAAGCTGCCACTGAAGAAGCTGCTCAGCTGAAGACAGAGGGGCAAGTGTCCTGGGCTGCCATGTGGGCTCTGTACCCGCGTCCTGGGCTCTGGGCAAGTCCCTCCCCTCGGTGGGCCTCAGCTTCCTCGTCTATGAAAGCAACTGTCCGGGCTCCCCTGGGAACCTGTGGGCGAGGACAGGCGCAGATCTGCTGTCCCGATATGGCCGTCCAGGCAGGGGGCAGGTGGCGCTGCTGGTACCGGGGAGAGGGCTTCACCTTCCAGCCCCTGAGTCCTCCCCAGAGGACATCTGTCCTCGGGCCCCAGCCCAGAAATGCTAAAGGAGACATGCAAATCCTTCAGCTCTGTCTGCCACGTCCAAGTTGAAAACAGAAGGGAGCCGGCATGTGCAGTTAACCCCGCAGAGCGGGTGGCTGTCTGGGGCTGGGGCCGGGTACCATTTGCCCGCCTCTGCCCCTGCGAGCTCCTAGCCTTTCCCAGGCTGTCCTGTTCGCATAGACCAGCTGCCCCCTCTGTGGGCTCCCCTCTGGCACACTCAGGGCTGGCTGGCAGGCGGGTACACAGTGTCGGTCACCTCACACGTGGGGCCCAGTGACACCCAGACCTGCTGCCTGGTGGGGAGGCCTTTCTGAGGGAAGGTGGTGGGTAGGAAAGGCTGGCAGCTGCTGGGGGGGGTCATTGACACTCTCTCTCCCTTGCCATGCTTGGGTCCCCAGGGAAGCCCACCCACCCAAGAGATGCTTCAGAGTCTTGAGGGAACCCACTGTATGGAGGGAAAGACTGAGGCTCAGAGAGGGATGTGCTTGCAGCATCCTGTCTCTGTCTCCCAGTGTCTCCCTATGTCAAAGATGGGGCCCAGTCAGCGGGGCTGGAGCTTGGGTGGGGGTGAGGTGGCTCCTATTCCTTGCAAATTCTCCCCATCTTGATCCCAGCCCCAGAGATAGTCCCACCAGCTCTCCCAGGCAGGTGGTGGAGGGGGTGGCTTCGCAGGGCCCAGGCCCCACTGGCCTGGAGACATGGCTGGCACAGGCAGCCAGCGGCCCGGCAGCCGCCCAAGAATGTGGACGGCAGTGTGGACGGCTGTTCTCGCCGCGTTCCCAGAGCACACACCAAGGAAAACATGGAATGTTTCTTGGATGACAGAGTCTCCGTCCAAAGTCGTGCATTCCTGTGGGAGGGCAGTGGGGAGGGGTCGCAGGCATCTGCAGGGGGAGGGGCTCTGCTGTGCACGCACAGTCCTGCCTCGTGGAGGCTGGGCTGCTCACGCAGCCACGGGGTCCTGTGTTGGGTACACCTCTGCGTGGCTGTGCCATGAGCCTGTGGCTGTGTTCCTGCCCGTGCAGGTGGCCAAGGGCAACCCAGCCTGTGTACACGGCCGATGCCCTGGTTCTCTTTCCTGGCTGGGGCACTCAGCTGGTGCCTGTCCCTGCCCATGGGGACAACTGGTATGACCCTGCCCACGTGTGTCCTCAGCCCTGAGCAGGCAGCGAGTGGTGCATCGCTGCACTTGCACCTTCCCCTGGCTGGGGTGTGCCCTGCCCGTGTGTCCTGCCTGGGCACCAGCAGATATGTCCCCAGAGCAGGTATGTCCTCACCCTACTCTGGACATCAGGCCGCTGAAGGGAGTCAAAGAGCTTGGGCTCCACCACTGTTTGCTAGGTGGCTTGGGTAGACATGTCACCCGTCCCAGCTTCAGTTTCCTCCTCTTTAAGTGGGCCTGGCCATTCCCTCCAATGACTGCTGGGACGGCCAGAACTCTTTTCGTTTGTGTGCCCAGGGCTGAGTCGGGGGCTGCAGAGAGAGCATGTGTGTTGGGAGGATTATGCTTGAGGTCTGATCCTTTTCCTCTCAGCACAGGGCTTCTTCACAAAAGGAGGGAGCCTCTAGCCTTGAACTTGGAGATTCTGAGTCCTTAATAGCCCAAGGTGGAGGTCAGGGACACAGAGAGGGCGAGCATGGGGCCTCTGCCCTAGAGAGCCCCATCAAGAGAGAAACAGGCTCACAAGAGTGCTGAGTACTATGACTGCGAGGCCTGGGGCGAGTGGGGGCTATAGGAGCTGAGGGCAGCCTCATCCTGCCTTAGAGAGGCAGGAATGACTTTGGAGGAGGGCACCCATGGGACGGGTTTTGAAGGTCGACTAGGAGTTTGCCAGCAGATCAGAGCAGAGAAGGACATTAGAGCCAAGGCAGCATGTGCAAAGGCCCAGAGGTGGCAAGATGTGTTGGGCACAATCGGGGAAGAGCAGAGGTCGGGGAGACTGAGCTTGAGAGGGGCTGTGATGAAATACAAAGTGGGAGAGACTGGCTGGGGTGCACCATGACGGCCTCGAGTGCATGCTGAAGAGCTTGGATGTCACGCTGAATGCAGCGGGGAGCCAGAGACAGTAGCGACATGATCAGATCTGGACGATGGAAGCCATCTAGGGGAGGTGGGAGGTGGCCTGGCATGGGGCAGTGAAGGGGCCTGAAGGTGCCAGGGAAAATTCTGGGGCAGGTTTGCCTCAAGAGAGGTTCAGATGATGGAGTGGGATCCTGGTGGGAGGTACGGGCCACCAAGGTGTGGAGGTGGCAACGTGGTGGGAGCCAGGGGCTGGTGGGGAGAGCGGGGCTGGCCCTGGGAGGCCGTGGGGCCTCCTTCCATCTGGATGGCTACCTCGTCCTGCCCAGTCTCGGTGTCTCTGGCTGGTACGGGGCAGCCGGGGCGCCCACCCCCTGCTGTTTACATCGCCTGCATACCTCTGGGCTCTTATCTCCGAGGGTCTGTCGTGCGCGCCCACCTTGCCAAGTGGCCCCGTCCCCGCTTGCCTCATAAATCAGGCCGCCTCGCCCCAACACCTGCTCCTGCCTCACCCTCCTGCTGCCGCGGACGCAGAGAGGGGGCTGCCAGCCTGGGGCCTGCCCAGAGCTCCTGGCTCTGCAGAGCTGGTGTCCTGGCTGACCTGGTCCTCAGCAAGTGTCCCCCAAAGGTCTCCAAAGATGGCTCCAGTGGCCACCCACCTCCGGCTCCTGGCGGGGCAGATGACCTGCTGCTCCCTGCAGGGGCCTGACCCGGGGTGGGGGGTGGGAGGGAACAGATCCCAATCCCACTTCTCGGGAGGCCCAGAAGCCAGTCACACTCTCTTAGAAACTCTCTTGGAAGGCCTGTGCCTGCCCTCCACAATGGCCCAGAGCCCCTGTCACTGCTCTGCAGGGCCTCACATCCCTTGTCTGTGAAATGGGTGCATTCACTCATTCATTCAACAAACATTTACTGGGTGCCAGGGTCAGGTATGGAGACTGAGAGGTTGAGAGGGGATGATGGACAAGCACAGAGATGTGCCCCAAAGTGTCTCATGGTCCAGGACAGGTGGCAGGGGCACCACCGGGGGACTGAGGCGGAGCAGTCAGTCTCTCTGGAGAGGATGGGAGCTGTTTATAGAGCAACAGTGGTCCGGTGGGAGGGCAGAATGAGCGCTCCAGGCAGAGGTTGTGTAGGGGGCAAAGCCTCAGGTGGTAACAGTTTGGGGACTTGCTCCTGGTTTATTCCGATAAAGCGAAGTGCTGGGTGTTGAGACATGGGGCTGGGGAGGTCAGCAGACCGTGAGAATCAGGCCAAGACTTTGCCCTGTGGTACTGGGGAGCCATGGAGGATTTGAGGCAGGGAGCATTGCGGTCAGATCTGCATGTGAGCAGACGCCCTCTGGCTGCCGTGTGGGGAACAGGCCAAGGCAAGTGGGGAGAACCATTAGGGGGCAGTGGCAGAGTCAGAGGAGGCCCAAATCAGAGATGCTGCCCAAGGGGGGCTTCTGACTCAAGGGGTCACAACCACCTTGACACCTGCTGGGCCAGCTTGGGGGACAGGCTGGCACATCCCTGGGAGACATTCTTCATTTGGGCCATCTGGCCAGGGCCCCCCTGACGTCTTCCTATGGATGGATGCATCCAGGCCCTGTACCAGCCCAGACCATGTGAGCTGATTCGTGAGTCTGCGGGAGGCCAGAGGAGGCACCGGCCCTGCCTGGGCAGTCAGGGAAGGCTTCCTGGAGGAAAGGAGCTTTCAGCAGGGTCTTCGAGGACAAGAAGAAGTTCGTGTAAAGGGGGGCAGAGGTCACCGCAGTCAGGCAGCCACGGTTCAAAAAGCACAGAGGCCAGAACTGGCAGGCTGGGCTTTGGGTGAGGAGCTTCAGAGGATAGAGTGGGAAGAATCGAGCTGGGGAGGCCCGGGGGGCCGCATCCCCCAGGGCAGGGGAGCTTGAATGCTTTTGCGGAGGTCACCGGGAGCCATGGGAGGTTTGCAGCAGAGGGTGACAGGATCAGATTTGCCTTCCAGAAGGATGCTGGGGGCATTGCCTCCGGTGTGGGGAACACAGAACCGGACACAGGCTCCGGTGGTCCTGAGGAAGGGGCTGCAGAGGGCCAGTAGGGGCCAGGACAGAGGGCCGAGGTGGCTTCACAGAGGAGGTGTCGCTCAGCCTGGGCCTGGAAGGAGAAGGAGGGGAAAGGACGTCTGGACATGGTGTGTGGCCCACATCTGTGTTCCTGGGCCTGGGACAGACCCGGGGCTCAGGGAGGGAGTGCGTGGTGGTTGAGGTTGACGTTGGCCCGCAATCGTGTCCCTTCTTGGAGAGAGGTGCAGGCGGTTTGGGTCTGGGAGGCTGCAGCTCCATCCACACCCGCCAGCCCTACCTGCTCAAGGCCCTCCCCGGCCACAGACTCCTCTTCCTGCCTGGAAGTCAACTGTCTGCGCCCACAGCCTGCTCTTGGCTGGCTCGTCCTGGGAGGGCTCAAGGCTGGGGGCCTGTCCCTCTGGTCTCTCATTCCCCACCACCACGTGCCAGGGCACGGATCGGGGAGCGTGACAGATCCCCAGGGGCCACCTCCCATATCTGGGCAAACAACAGCTTCGGTGTTTGTTCTGTTGTGAGGACTCCCCTGAGAATTTTCTCCCTGGTGGGGGCTCCTGAGAACTCGGCAGGGGGTGGGGTTAGAGTGCAGGGAATGTGCAGGCCGTAGCCTCATCAAATAAAATAAAATAAAATAAAATAAAAGCAACGGCTTTGATGAATTTCAGACATAAGCGTATACTCTACAATTCTATTTCCATCAAGCTTAAAAACAGCAAAACTAACCTGTGGTGCGAGGAGTCACAGTGGTGGCTTTGCGTGGGAGAGCAGTGGGCTGGGGGGACAAGGGAGACGGTGGGGGCGGGGCGGCTGGCCAAGGGCTCCATGTCGATCCGGTGCCGTCAGCACTAACGTGTTCAGTTTGTGAAAATTCACATTTGATTTGATGAAAGTTCATATATGATGTGCATACGGCTTTGTATAAATAATACCTTGATTGAAAGTTCGGACATCAGTTGCAGTGTTTTATTATATTTAATATAATGTATCTGTATGTATGTATACATATATACATGTATACACACATGTATGTATGTACCTGTCATTGGTCTCTGTGTATTTGGCACAATGGGCTAATGCTTTTTCTCCCCACCCAGGTGGGCTTTCTTTGCTGGGGGAGGGACGAAGGGAGGCCTGGCTGTGGAGTGGGTCCCCTGCCGCCTGCTCACCCTGGGCAGACCCACAGACCTGGCACCCAGGGGAGGGCCCCAGGGTACACCTCCAGCTGCAGAGACAGGCAGCAATGCTGGCCAGAGGGGACAACTACGTCCTCATTCCCAGTCCCTGCAGTCTGGCAGAGGGAGGCAGACCAGGCAGCAAGCCCCTCAGTCAACAATAAATATTCGTTGACTAGGTGACTGCCCACTCATAAACTGCTTCCCAGAACTTGTCGGGATCCCCAGGCACAGGCTGGAGGACACGCCATCTTGTCCCCTCTTGACCTTCTGGAAAAAAAGCAGTTGGCGTAGTCAGCATAGGTTCAGGGACAAAGCAAGAGGGACAGATGGTTGGACACTTGCCCGTACACACCACATGCAGAGACACATACACGCACATACGTGCCCCCCACCACGGCCCTGGACCAAGGCGTCAGGCACCAGGAGAACCAGCAGGTCCTGGGACCCAGACACATCACAGACAGACTCATCCCACCCTGGACTCTGTGTGTCTCAGGCACAGGGCAGGTGCTGGCGTCTGGTGATCCTGTGTCAGATGACTAAACGGGCAAGACACAGATACCCAAAGAGCTCCAAGGAGACACCCTGGCAGAGCACAGACTTGCCCTCGTCTGTTCTCAGTGGCTTCTCTCTGTGGCCCACATCCTGGCTGGATAGGGCTGGCTCCAAAGGGCCGTGGGAGAAACGGGAGAGGATTCTGGGAAGGGTGGGGGGTGCGGACAGTCTCAGATCAGAGATCCTAATCTGGGGCCCTGGGCTGGCACACCTGTTCCTGGTCCCCTCACCCTGCCACCCCCTGACAATATAAACCTTTCACCACCCCCAGCCCCGAAGGCTGGCCAGGGTCCCTCAAGGACCTGCCTCCCACCCCTACCTCAAAAGTACAGTGACAACTTTGCCAGCGACCCCTGACCTCTCTCTGACCCCCTGCTGTCTCCGGCCTCCCACCCTCATCACACCCTTGGCCCTGACCTCATGTCTGTGGGGCCCGTGGGCGAGGGTGAGATAAGGCAGCCACTGCTCCCTCCTGGGTACGACGGGAAGGGCGGGCCAGGCTGCCAGCCTCGGGAGAGGGCGGCCCATGACTCACCAGGTGGGCAGGGCCCAGCCGGCGTCCGGGAGGAAGTGCCACTTCCTCTGGATAAGGCTGGAAGCCACCGCTGGTGCCTTCTGGTGTGTGCATTTGGGGTCTTGTTTCACGATTCCTTTTCCGCCCCTGTGTTAAAAGATATTCTCCAACAATTTATCCTAGCAACTTCAGAGTCTTGCTATCCACGTTTAGGTCTGGGGGACACGCCATCTTGTCCCATCTTGACCTTCTGGAAAAAAAGCAGTTGGCACGGTCAGCATAGGTTCAGGGACAAAGCAAGAGGGACAGACTTTCGTCTATGTGGAGTTGCCTTTTTATGAGATATCAATAGGGATGCAATTTTTCTCCATACCGTGAGCCCATTTGTTCGACAATCTATTAACACATCTGTCTTCTTTCCAGGGAGCTGTGATGTGTTAAACTCTGTCTGTGAGCTTGCGGACCTGTTCTCCTGACCCGGGGGTCCGTCCTTGCTCCAGTACCATACTGTTTTCTTTCCCCATGGCTTTGTGCTGTGTGCTGACATGGGGCAGGACAAGTCTGCCGCTCTTGGCTTTCTTTTGCAACTTCCGGTTGGAATTAGGGCTTTCTGTTCAAGGAAGGAGCCCAGGGACAAAATGATAGACTGGGGATGATATCCGTGATTTTTAAACGCTGCTGTCTGGAATATACAAGGAATGTGTACAAAGCAAGGAGAAAAAGACAGCAGCCCCCGTGGAAAAATGGGCGAGGGGTATGAACCGGCAATTTGCAGAAGAGGAAACGCAAACAACTAAAAAGCCTAAGAAGAGAGACACAGAGTCACCTACCAGCAGAAAGCAGAGAAATGCAAATTACAATGCTCATGAGATGCTGCTGAACACCCTTCAGGCTTCTGGGCTTTCGAGAGCTGGGCAGCCTCTAGCGGTGGCAGGAATGGATGCAGGGCAGAGGCGTGGCCCTCTGGAGTGCCATCCGGCAGTACTCGGTTAAGTACACATACACCTTAAGACTCTGCAATCCTGCTGGCTGTATCCTCAACACCCCACACGGGCCCCCAAGGGGAATTCCATGGCAGCATTGATGGTGATGTCGGGGAGAGGCCCCTGGGTGCCCATCCCTGGGGTGTGGGTGTAAAATGTGGCTGTGCCCACCGTGGAGCACCAGCAACAGGTCGAAGCAACCAGCCCTGCAGAGAACTGACTATGTTGTTAGATTTTAAAAGCAGAGAGCTGCATGAAAAAGGTAAGAAAGAAATGCAGTCCCACTCACGTGAATCTCCCCAAAACAGCGATACGCGTTTTTAAAAATGGAGGTAAAACCCACACAACATACAACCGTGAACCATTTTAAAGTGTACAATTCGGTGGCACTGAGCACACTCACAATGTTGTGCGGCCAACACCTCCATCTAGTTCTGACACGTGATCATCACCCCAAAGGGAACCTCCGTACCCACTAGCAGGCACTAGTGAGCCCCGTTTTACAAGAACACGCACGAATGAAGGGACACACGGCGAATGTGTTAGAAAGCTTGCTGTGGGTGGGCGGGGGGAGTAAAAAACTTCTGCACTTGAGGGCCAAAAAGAGATTGAAAAAATAAAACATACGTGGGAGGTTCACGTTCCCTCCGCTCCAGGCATCTGGGGAGCAGAGACCCTGGAAGGACCCTGGGCCCCAAGGAGGCCGCTCCTGTCTCCTTCCCAGACTCCTGGCACCTCGCAGAGGACAGGCTTGAGTCGGCATCAGGCCTGGGCCCGGGCAGGTGCCAGGCGGAGCGAGGTGCGGCGGGGGAGGCAGCGAGGAGGGACGGACGGAGCAGAGGCGGAGGACCCCCTTGGAGTGCACAGGGTGGTGCTGTCGGGGTGGCCGGTGCAAGGCGTGGGGACCTGGGATGCGTCAGGCCACACTCTCTGCTGGTCCCCCGGCTCAGGGCAGGGCAAGGCCTCATTTTCCAACCAAGAAACCCAGACATGTGGTTTGCCAGAGGCCTTTTTTTCCCTTTGGATTTGAGAATTTATTTATATGAAAAGTCTTACCAAGGTATAAACATTCTGGGCCTTTGCACATGCTTCGGACTTAGCTGGAATGTTCCCTCCAAGCCCCCTCCCTCTGCGTGTCCGCCTGGTGAACTCTGGCCACCTCTCAGGGTGCAACTCCTCCAGCAAGCGTCTCGGACCCATGTCCTCCCCACTCCCCCGGGATGACCACTCTCTCCTTGAGGGACCCACAACCCCTCCCGCTCCCTGACCTCAAGTGATGGTCACCCCCCATGTCCAGTCAGTCTCCTTTTCACTCCCCATGTGGAGGTGGAGCCGCCTTGGCCCTTCTTTCCCGGGTGCCCGGCAGAGTCAGGTGACTGGGCGATGCGTGGATGGCTAGTTACACCTGTGGGGCTGGGGCGGTGGCTGGGGCTGGGCCGTCTTCCCAGCGTCAGGTCAGCTGGGTTTGAATCCAGGTGGTCTCCAGGCCCCTCCTCACCTCCCCTCGGCCTCCGCAGGCAGCATCCCCTGTCCCTCCAATGCGGGACACCCAGGGGCCCGGGCCTGTGAGTGGGCATTGCGTGGGCAGTCAAGACCCCAGACCCCCGATGGCAGAGGGGAGATGAGGGGAAGCAGCTCCCACCTCAGGGGCTTCATGGCAGGGCCCGGGGTCCGGGGCTGTTTTTAACTCAGCTGCCCTTGGCTGGCCAGAGAGGAGGGGTCACCCCAGGTAACCTGCCTGCTGCTCTCTGGGGACAGAGCTTGGGTCCCAGAGATGGGGCAACCTCCAGACCCTCCAAGGGCCCAAGGGACACCCCCCACCTGGCAGCTCCACAGGCCCTGTCCCCAAGAGGAGCACTGTTCCCACACAAGGGACCTGCCCAGGCCAGTCTGCGGAACCTTGTTTGAGCCCCGAGTTTGGGGACTCCAGGGAGAGAAGGGATTTTTAAAAATGCATGCACTTTGGTTTTCCGTGCAACCCGCTCCTAAAGTCGCTGCTCCCCTCCCGGCTTGGCAGCACTGCCCGCCTCGTGCTGTTGACCTTGGCTGTGGGTCTGCGGGGGCTGGAGCTCTCACACCATAAATTCCTGTCTTCTAGGAATCCAGCCTGGGAAAGAAAAGAAACATGGAGGAGAATATTTGATTAACATTCTTCCAACGTGACCACATCACAGGGACGTGTGGCCGGAATTCTCACCCTGCGCTGGGCGGGGTGGGACTCGGCTCACGGCCCAGCCGCTGGGGAGGGTGGGTCTGGGTTGGGGGGTCCTTCTGGCCTGAGGAAGAGTGGGATCTGGGCTGGCATCTCCCCTTGGGGTGGAGGATTCTTGGACAGAAGCTGGACCAGGTTGGACACCTGGAGGGTGGGCAGCCTAGGAGAACTCACCTTTGACTTCAGGAGCTCCAGAGGCCGCACCCAGAGCTCAGGTGGACCGGAGGGGTCGGGGGCCATGGCCTTGTCTTAACTATCTGCTCCCCACTCTGGACAGAGCCCTCTCTCACTCCAGATTTAATCTTAACCCTAATGCAGACTGAGACCTGCCTCCAGGTCTACCATGACCACTGACCTCAGCCCTCAATGACTTCTGACCCATGCTCCAGGCTGATTCTGGCTGTCCTCTGTCACTGAGTCCTCGCACAGAAATCCTTCATACCTCCCGCGCTGTCTGCAAACTTCTGACCTTCATTCCCAGCCGCGGGCTAGCTCTATGGGACTGTCCCCACCCTCGAGTCTCCAAATGTCCACCCTCATCTCCTCCTGTCCCTGTGGACATGAGAGGCCACGTCCTCCAAGGTGGACCCTACCTATGCCTGGCTCTCCTCCCCTGTCCCTGCCCAGATATCTCGGCCCATGCACCACCTTTAGGGTTCCAGCCGCGCCTCTTTTCGTGGGGCCCTTCTCGTTGGCATTGAAGCATTCCATGAACAAAGCAAATAGAAACCCCCCGTAGCCCCACTCCCACCTCTGTCTGCCCCCGTCTCTCACCTCCCCATCACAGCCTGATTCTCCAAAAATCTGTCTGCACAAGTCATTTCCTCTCCTCCCCTCCTGCTCACTCTTGGGCCCCACTGGCCACCCAGGTGGCTCGCCCAGGTCAGCAGTGACCTCCACACAGCCCACCCTGACGGGCATGGCTGGCGTTTTGCAGCTCGCTTGCCATCTCAGTAGCAGTCCACACTGTGGCCCAACCGCTCCCAGAAACCCTCTCCCCAGGCTCCTGTGACCCTGCTCTGCCTTCCTCAGTTCAGACTGGCCATGTCGCCTCTGCCCGGCTGTGCCTTGGGCTCCTAGACCTTGGCGGGTCCAAACCTAGACTCTCCCTCCTCCCCAGCTGCTCCTCCTGCAGCGTTTTCAACTCAGTGGTCGCACCAGCCCGGCTACTCAACCCGAGGATCATCCCCACAGCTCTGTCCTCCTCCCCGTCCCAGCACCAACCCCTCACTGGAGGGGTTGCCCTGGAGGTCTGACCTCGTGGGCGTCTTTCCTGTATGTCCACGTCTTGTCCTGGCCCACTGCCCCCTTCACCAACCCCCCACTGTCTTGTTACCCTCCCCGACCCCAGCACCCCAT
>RJWJ010046800.1:0-11241 GCA_004363605.1 Indri indri
CTCTCTTACTAGTTTAATAAGGGCAGTTTCAGTGTTCACTGATGCTGAGCCACTATAATTATGTTAAAGGAGGGATGTGATAGCAACAGGACAGTTGCACATATGCATACACTTGCACATACACACGTGAATGCGTATAAATCTCAGCTACTACTTCTGGCACTCCCTATCTTTTAAAAATGACTCCTATATGAAATCACATAAATAGAAAGATATATATCATGGATGGTGTATCTTTATATAAATACTGTATGTGAGGCCATGTGATATGTGTGTGTATACATACATATATATTCATTAGTTTTGTGAATGAAATATACTTTCTCACCTTAACTGTGTATAATATATTATTTGGCACCAATGAATTTCGTAGTTAGAGAATAGCCCTAAACATGAGAAGAAGAGGGTTGCCCTTGTAACACTGCCTTTCCACACCTGCCAATCAGTGTGTTTACCTTTTTTGCATATATCTCTTGATAAAAAATGTGTGCGAAGAACCTCACTGTTTGGCACACATCCATTCTCATAACTTGGACAAAATCATTCCTCCTTTATTAAGAATGTGATTTGCATGTCCCCTAGAATTGTCTCTGGCAACATTTGGTTTAAATGTCCTTGTCGGAAGAAGGCTTTTTCTCCCACACATCATCACTGCATTCGGCTCCCTGCCTTCTTAGACCTCTGCCACCTGCCATGCGGAATGCTGTGCCCAGCCCTTCAGTCTTAGCTAGTCTCCATGGCACTTTAGAGCCCAAGTAAAAGCTGAAAGTTTTCTGCCTCTTTCTCCCTCTTTTGCCTAAATACCTAAATTTTTGTTTGAGTCTGTTATTTCTTATTTCTTTATTGATCCAAAGACATAATTCCAAGTCAAGAATCTTTTAAAGGTGAATATGGGAAGCTGTTGCCAAATAACCTATCTTTCATTATCATGAATGGGATCTATGTTGCTTTCTTCTTTAAGAAAATCATTCGGTGTTTTCTTATTGCTGATTTTTTACTCACTTGATCATACAGACATCATGCCATGAATAAAAAAAAAGAATGTGATTTGTGTATTCCCCTCAGAGAGGCTGCCTCAAAATCCAGGAGTGACTTCGTGACAGCACCTTTGTGTTGATGCCAGCGCAGCACAAAAATGACAATTCCTTATCAAGAGCAGAGGGAATGATTTCTTTTGATACCTCAGAGATTATTTGATGAGGAATTATTAAATCTTAAATTCCCCAGAGTGAACTTCAGGTCCCTTTGACTTGTGAACCTCTCCTCCAGCTCAGAAAATTCCTCTAATGTGGATAATTACACTGATGGCTGGCCTGAGAAAATAGGCCCTGAAATGGGCTTTGTGTGATTCTGCTAATTGCTGCTGTAGACAAGCAGCCTGGCCCTTTATTCATGCCTCGCAAACCTTTCATCAAATGAGTAGATTATTTCGAATACATATTAGATAGAATGAACTCATCTTCCAAGAATGGCATTAATATATCTGGTGCCTTCCCCCCGACCCCCCGCCAGCTGAGAGAACTTGTTTTAAATGCAACTTCAGCTTCGGGGTGGTTTTGCTGGAGATGTGCCTTAGCATTCTTAGCATGCTGCTAACAGCCAAGTAGCAAAACAATTTATTGGTTTATGGGTTCTGATTTGATACTGGCTGCAGTTATACCATGTCAAACAAAAATAATTGCAAATATGGCAGCATATGTATTTCACCAAGGTCATTCTATGTGAGTATTGGATGTGTAGTTTCTGGTTTAAGATCTAGAGATGCACTAATGGTTAAAATAGTGGGCTCTGAAGTCAGAGGTCAAGGTTGAAATCGTAAAAGGGAAAAAGTAAAATAGTATATTAAAGCTTGGGCACACATATTAGACCACTTCCTGCTCCAGGGAGGACTGAACAAGCGTGACAATGAAACGATCTTTCTAACCCAGAGGAAATATGACTCTCTTTGGAAGATAGCGCATGACTAACAAAACGGAACTGATGGCGATAGGGATAGCAGAGGTTATAAGGTCTGCAGGTCCTCATGCTCTCACTATTCTAAATTGAAGCTACCGCTTATTTTTCTGAGCTGGACTTCTCATGGTCTGACAGAGTTATACGTTTCTTTGTTTGTTCATCCATATGCCTTTGACCCAGTGGTACACAAAGCAGCTGTCAGGAGCAGCTGGAATTAGAGTTCTCTATTCACTCTACGTAACAGTAGTCAGCTGCTAAAGGTACACCCGGCAAGGAGGGGAAAAAAAAATGTCTGAGCTCCATAATTCATTAGAAATGTTACATCTCAGAGACATCTACAGTCTTGTTTACATCTTTACATTTTTACACCATAATTTTGTAAAACATACAGAAGCTTTCACATCTTTCTCCAGAGCTGAGATTTTGTCCAGGGAGGGTCAAGGAAATGAGGGAGGATGATGGGAAGAGGAAAAGTAGCAAAGAAGAAACCTGTTAGCAAATTTTGAAGCTCTGATGGCAATAGGGGTAGGTTTCAAGGTCATTTAAGGCGTTGGTACTTGTTCAATAAGAAAAGATGGAAAAAAAGACAAATTATGTACGTGGGCACTTTTATATTAACATTGCATGTGTATGTGTAACTGTAGTGTTGAAGCACAAATACAGACTTCACATGCCCTAGATAGATGAACACATCTCTCATTTGTAAGGGATATTTATTACTTGCCACCAACAGAGCTTATATACACTCTAACAAAAATATTTGAATACAGGAATATTTCATGTATATGATTTGCAATACAATTACTACAAAAATGCTATTATCAAGATCATTATTATAAATAAACCTTTTTGTATTTGATGAAAAAGTGGGGAAATACGATTTTATATGTTCTATTTTAGTAATTTACCAGAAAAAAAGAGGACTTAATTGATGTCCTGAAAAGAAATCTGATTTTATACTTTACAGCTAATACAGAATGAAGATTTTAGGCAATGGCTGAAAGGATCTTGTAACTGCAGATACTTTGGGAGCAAGGAGTTTAAAAAGCAGAGTTGTGGAATACACAGAGAGATTAAATTAGATGATGCCATTCAACAGCATGCCTTAAAATTTTCAAGGACCTTATAGGCTGGGTGGAATTATTTCCTATGTATAAGAAAAGTGGTAGCGAGATTTGGGAACTGCTGTTAGGCTCACGCTAATGTTTTAGGACAGATGCCAATAACAGTTGTTATCTTTCCTTCTGTCCGCTGTAATCTAGAACATTTTGTCTTCAGTCTCATAAAATCTTGAGAATCAATTTGGAAAAACTGAAGCAACATGATAATGGTTTGCCAAATTATGGAATCTAAAAAAAAATACACATTATTTTACAGCGAATTGCAAAACTCAATGGAACAAAATAGATTGCTTGGAAATAGACTCAAATATAAATGAGGGTTTTTTATAATCAGTGAAAAGGTGGTCTTTGAAATCAGTAGTAAAGGATGAATTATTCATGAAGCATTGTTGGAATGGGCCATATACTTCTTAGAAGAGGAGGATCAGTGCCTCACTCCCTACAACACGAAATATTCTAGCTAGGTTAAAAAAAAATGCAAAGGTAAAAAGCAAAAGCAGAATATACTAGAAAAAAAAAATGGGACATCATTAAAACATCTTGTGTGGTGGGCCTTTGTCATACAACACATGACATAAAATCTAAAAATCATTAAAGAAAGGCTTGCAAATTAAATAATAGAAATGCATATAATGTGCCTGACATCTGTTAGGAACTCTATTATATTATAGTAGATGAATAGGTCTAGACTCTAGATTGACTCGGTCGGAAAAGTGCAAAGAAGTCACAGGGCTAAAATATATTATATTTAAATACCACTTAAAACTGAAGGTTGAGTTGCTGCATGCCACAACGTCTGTGTGGGAGTCTGTGCACATACATGTAGATAACGTATTGAGTTTGTGCGTATGTAAATGTACAGATATATGTCTACAGTATTTCAGTTTAACCAGTCTTCATCTCTCTTCAGCTCCTAAGGCAGTCACACTTACTCACTAACTCAACAGATATTTATTGGGAACTTTCTATGTGCCAGACACTGTTTTAGGTGTTTAAATATATAGCACTAAACAAAATCCCCTGCTCTTATGGTCCTTTTATTTTGACAATAATACATTATTTTCACCGAGAGGTACTCTGACTGCATAACATAGGTGGGCTTTGCTTCCTTTTAGTTTCCCTCCCTAGCATTCCTGAAACTAACTAAAAACAGTTTCATATATGGCCTTGAGTTGTTCAAGCATTTTTGTTCCACACCAATGAATCTCCACTGGTGCCCACTGCTCACCACTGCCGTTGCTACCGTGACCCGCCCAGGTGCCAGGGGCTGCCTTCTGATGGTCTCAGAGAGTTACCTTGAGGTAATTAACTTTTATTTTGGATTCCTCTAAAAGATCCATTAAAAAGTATGAAAATAGGGATGCAGGGAGTTTATTTGGGAACTGATCTCAGAAAGCATAATAAGAAAGTGGAGAAGTGAGACCGGTAAGGAAGGCAAAGGGTACCAGGAAGGGCTACATGAGCGTAAGAAGTGAGCATGAGTATGAGGTAGAGCTTATGCTGCGATGAGTGGGCCACTGAGGTGCACACCCCTGAGGACCCTCTGAAAATCTGAAATGAACCTCAGAATTACCCCAATGAGGACAAGGAAACATGTTGTAGGAGAAAATTTATGACCTCAGGAAGGGAGATGCAGTCTTCCTGCAGGGAGCCATCCATGTTGACACAGACATTTGGGGTGGGCCCTGGGAAACTGGTGGAGCACCCACAGAACAGAGCAGCTGCCGAGCCTTGTCTGCAGGCTGCACCACCCTGTGACCATGCTGAAAGGGGCTGACACCTTCTTCCCAATTCTGTGTCCTACGCTATTTCTTAGGTGTCACAGCAGTGCATTCTGGTCCTTGTGCCCCAGACAGCCTCAGGTAGACATAGGGACTGGCACCATGAATTTTTCCTCATCATGATATTTTTCCATCCCACTAATGAGAAAATTAATATTTTTCAGCCAGTCAAACAAAAATAATCCGTATTTAGTTATATTTCCTGTGGTTCCACTGTTGTGTTTGATGACTCAATCTAGACGACATGCTTGCCTACCAGTTTAGGACTGAAACGGGGCCCTAGTGTGGGTGCGTGTGCACGTGTGTGTACACTCTGTGCAAAATGCAAAAAAAAAAAATACATACATATATATATGTGTGTGTATATATATATATATATGAGGTGAATAAAATCCTATTTAATTTTATCATTAAAGACTGAAAGAACATAAGACTATAATCCAGAACAGATGCCGTTTCTCCAAAGTTAATGCACTGTAAACGATTCCTTTCTTGGGAGAATTTCTGACACAGAGAAGAGTTTTAAAACAAGAACCTTAATAGTTGGCTGCTGTATAATAATTTGACTTGAGGACCTCATTTGATTTATAATCTTTGATGAAATTTTTGAATTTATGCTCTTTCTGAAGGATGTAGCGTGAATAGGTTTTTGGAATTTTAAGCATAATTTTTCCTGAACACTTACTGTGTTTGACACTAGCTCTCAATTCAGAATGAAAAATAATCCCTCAGAAGAGGAGAACTTTTGTCCAAAAGACCAGGCTTGCCAATTGCTCAGCAAGCCATCAAAGAATATCAAAGGTCTAGAGTGCTCAAGACTTCCTTCCAGGCAGATTCCAGGAGTGCAAAAGGGGAAAAGAAAACATTGTGCTAATTATTAGCATGATGTTCCTGAGAGAGGAGGACTGAGGAGTTTGCAGGTCGGTGGGATTCCAGTCCCTGCATTTGGCCTCTGTGCCTCACTCTGTCCCGTGGTCTCAAAGAGGGAATGCATTTCTTGTTCTCTGAGGAAAGAAACTCCAAAAGGAGAAGCTGAACGCACTCCACAAAAAAATGAATATACAGCCACTCAGTATTACTGGAGCATCTCATTTGTCTGTCTCTCTTTTGGAAGCAATTAACCCAAAAGATAGTCAGAATTTCTATCTGAGGTAGAGCATGCTGTTAATAGTGACATCTCTGTGACCCTGAATTCTGAATTTGTTTCAGAAGCAAAGATGCCAACTGAATGTCATTCTCAGAGAAATTTGGAGTAAAAAAAGTGGTGGAGCAAGGCCACTAAATTAGACCAATTTGAAAGCTTTGAAGGTGGATGAGGTGAGTATAAGTTTTGTTTTGGAAAGTGTAAGCCATTATCCAAATCAAAAATACAATGTTTTCATCCACTATTATACAGTCAGAGTTTATAGGTCAGGTAATGGATTCAATTAAAGACTCTGTCTGAAAACTCCTACAGCTCTCTCAAGTTAATTTCCCAAAAGGTCAGCTTCACATCATTTTGGCATGTAATCGTAAGTTATATTTTGGCTTTTATTGCACATTCTAATTGTTTCTGTGATTGTCAATCTGCATCAGATACCCAGATGTTCCCTATCTGCCCACCCTCATCTCCAATCACTATACCCCTGGCTCACCATCCTGCAGATGAGTTGCTTTGTGTAGATTCCTTGAATAAAGAATTTTTCCCACCTTTGTATGTGCTATTTTTTTCTAAGTAGAATACTCTTTTCTCTGTGTCGAATAGTTAGCTTTTCATACTTATCTCAACTCAAATTTTATCACCTTGTCGAAGAGATCTTCTCTAATCAATCAATAACACACCTCAGCTAACTAGCTGATGTTTCAGCACCCAAGTTTTCTTCTCCTGCACTCATCAGCATTTATAGACATACATTTTGTGTACCCGTTTATGATCAATACCCCCAACACAGTGCATGTCCCATGAGAGCAGGGTTCATGCTTAACTTGTCTAAGCACCATAGAATCCAGCTCAGTGCCTTGTGTATGGCAGATGCTCATCTATTTTTTAAAAATAATTTAGCGGCTAAATTTACTTAAATTTTTATATAATGTGTGTCCTTTGATTCCTTTTTCACTCATCTCTGGATTATAACCACAGTGTCCTCAGCCCCTTTTATCCCTTATGTGTAGCTATGACTTCACAGATTCGCATTAGAGTGCAGCCCTGCATATATCATGTTATCAACTCAGTTCCTGCTAATAAAAAAATATGAAAACAGGTGCCAGGAAGAAAACCTTGCTTTCTAAAATTTCATGGATTTTGACAGTGTTAAGATATAAGAACACAAGGCAAGAGGAGAATCATAGAGGAAAACTTTGGATCTATTAATATATATGGTAGTGGTCCAGAGAATTGGCTCCTTGGCTGACTTGGATATCATTCTGTGTCTTTTCTTCATTCGTAATTCTTGGACTTGACCCTGTCTGTGTTTCCTATTCGATTGTTGGATACCTCCAGTGACTTATATTTCTGGCTGTGCTTCTCTGCTCATCCATAGGCTCACTGAACTCTAGACTTATTATTGATACTTATCTTTAAGAGGTGAATTAGTCTAGATTTTCTGACCTCAATTTCGAAATCTCCTTAGTAAGCCTTTGTGTTCCTATGTCCTTTAATTCTGCCTTCCTTGATGTTCTTTACAGATTTTTTTTCTCCTGATCCTGATGCAATTTGGTCATCTTTTATTCAAATATTTATGCATCAATTTAGAAACTTATTATATGCAAGTGCTGCTAGCTGTGTCAAAATAAAGATGAATGGATATTTTACTCCAAATTTTAAGAAGTATATAATATTCTAAGCCAGTATTTTAATGAGAGAAAGATGTAGATAGCATGATAGAATGATTCAGAGACATACAAACAGATAGATACATAGATAGACAGACCTAGACAGAGATAATATGAGAGATAGATACACAGATGCATATTTATATCAATACATGATCCAAGAAAGGAAGAAAATCCATGATATGTAAATGGTATCAACCAAGTGTTAAAAGATTTTATTGGGAAGGGAAGCATTTCTGACTCACAAAATAAGGTAAGACCACATGGAAAAATTAGCATTTCTTCTGGTTCTTTCAAGATAATTCCCTAATCCGGTGTACATGGGAATAAGACATTCCAGATTGAGGAAGCTATGAAGTCAGCCCTAAATGCAAATGTACACAATATGAAATATACAAGTTCCTTGTTTACATCATGCTGTCCTGAATGAAGGAAAATAATGGAAATATGGTATAAGAGAAGACAGCCATTGTGAAGAAAGAACTCAAGGATCTTGGCAAATAGAGGGTGAAAAGACCGTTTTCAATTACAGATGATTTAGATGATGATAATCCCATTGTTAGACATTGGTAAGTCAGAGGAAAGCTGGTCTTCAGCGTAGAGGGCAAGTTTGATTCTATTTTATTGAGGTTGAGGCTGGTTATGTGTTTCAGAAGTAACATCCTGTCACCATCAGTAGAGAGTTTACAACTGTGGATGCAAAGATACAAGAGCATGACGCAGAGCGCAGGGTCATAGGGAACAAAGACAGAGGATTCGTCAAAGAAAATAGTGACAAGAGAGAAAAAAATCAACAAGAACACTAAAAGACGTAGGAAGGCCAAGAGAGATAGATGAGGACCAAGACAAAATGCTTGAATGAACTTTGAAGGTCACTGATAATTCTTGAGGGAGCCATTTCAATAGAATGATGACGGTAAAAACTGCAAATTCGGGAGGTGGTTGGAAAGAGAGTGGAAGATAACAAAATGGAGACAGGAGTGTTAAATACTTACTTGACATGTGTGATAAGAGGTAAAAAGCAAATAGGATGAACAAAGTTTAATAAGGGTATTAAAAGGATCTTTTTCACTGACCTGGCCTTATATGTTCATATAGATATGAAAATGATATAGGCCTTCTATAATCTTTAGAAGTATTTAATACTGTTCCAAGGATCAAATAAATATAATGCTAATGGATTACTTGATATTAATGTTGGCCCAATTCAACTGAGTATATATGAATGTATTGATCAAATTAGGTTACAGTGTATTGGGACAACCTCAGAAAGATTTTCCTCAAGAGATTTCTGAGTAAAGAATATGGTTCACATAATCACTCTGTAACTTCATAGAAGAGTTTTTTGCGAAAAGCTTGCTTTCCCAGTTTCTTAGGGAAAATAGTACTCAAGGTGTGGTGTCAGAGCAAGGATTAAATGTATTAATACATCTTAATACATTTTGTAAATGGAAGAATACTGTAACAATTACTACTAATAAAATACTAGTGAGACAATATGCCTACATGTGGCATTTTCTTTTCGGAAGTAATTTTTGAACTCCAAATATTTCCCGGTTGCATTTATTCAGTATTTATAGACCACCCCAAATTATGCTAGATGCAATGTACGACACAGAGGTCAACCTATCCTCCACCCAGTGAATTTACAATCTGCCATGGTGCTAGCCAAGTTTTGTAATTTTATGCTCAATTAACATCTGGTTAGAACTTGTTCAGTTAACAAAGTGCTCGCTTCTGAAGATAAATCATGGGACTCTTTCATTGCAGCTTGGAACTTTTCTGATTTGGAATGCTTTCTGAACATAAAGACATCCTTTTCCATCTTAGTTTGCATCATCCAACTGGGTTCCTGCTGCGAGGTGTCATTATGATGGCAGCTCCCACTGAGAGGAACACCAGTCCCACTCGCTGAATAGAGTGATTGAAGCAGACAGACATTTCTGAACACTGCCTTTAAATGTGCCTTTTATAAAATCCATGAGTGTATTTTCATGTAATTAATATTTGCTTAACCACAATGATTTTTTTATGAAATCCATCTTTAAAGATTATTTGCTTTCAAGTACAAAAAAAAAAAACCTCAAAAAAAAAACTATCATGATTTTCTTGGGTTACACTGTTGCATAGCTCATTAAAGTGAAAATAGAAAAGCAAGACAAGAAAACTGATTATTTTTCATTCTATAATTAAAAACAATTGACAGCTCCAAATACCTTTTAATTAGATTATGATGGCACCAAAGAAATCAACTTTCCGCTGTTTTTAAATATTAAACAAATGGGATTGGTGTAAGACCTTTTGATTCTTTATTTCAAACACTGCACACTTGTTATCCTCTCCTGGAGCATGACAAATTTAGGGAAAGTTTACATTCAGATGTAAAAAAGAGTTTTTAAGGTTAAATAAATTTTCTTTGATCATAACAATGTCCAAAATTATGTTTTCAAAGCATGGAGCAAGGGAGCAAAGAGGTTAACAAAATGTGAAGTATATCAGTGTACATCTGATTGATAATTCTGTTACCTTTGCATTACAGAAAAGGCGATATTGCTAGTTTGAGGACACGTTTCTTTTTGCAACTATTTTTCTTTCTTTACTAGGGAACATTTTTTCTCTCTGGTTCATTTTGTTCATGGAAACATCATGGGATTCATTACTGAGGCATGTTCTGCTTTTGGTATGACCTGTTCTAGGTGATTTCTTCTTTTTTGTGAAAATATGTAACCTATGGTGATAGTTTTATATATATATATATACTACTTTAGACATTTCTTCCATAAAATTATCTTCTTATCATAATGAATGTTTTGCTTTTTTTTGATGCTTCATAACTTTTGCATTTCTTATTTATTACGTTTTTGACTATGCTTCAAAAACTAGAACAATGCCAAGAAATGGGCAATTGTATCATAGGTTTTGGATATATTCCTCCTTCTTTTCCTTCATATTGCTTTATAACTCAGCAGAATTTTCAGTGCTAATAGATGCAACCTTTAAAAAAAAGCATTAATAAAAATAGCCTTAAAACATTTGTACTTATGAAAGCAAGATTATGGTTTTCTTATTTCCATGTTTTCTTCTTTCTGGTGAGTTGCCTCAGGTTAGTTCTATAAGAGGCAAGTACCACCAACCAAATTGTGTTATTTGTTCCCAAATACATGTATTTTCCCCTCTCTCTATTGCTTGTTTCCATATGGAGTGCAATAAAATGGAGCTGAGAGAGGATGGTAAAAATAAGATTGGGTGTTAGCATGACCAGATGGGAAGGGGCAGGGACCTGGTCTAGTTCGCAAGTACACTTGTCTTCACTTGTCACTGTGTTCAGCACTTGCATGTGGCACAAACGAAGACAGGGTCATCTTGATTCACCGCTAATTAAATGTTTTGGCTGCAAACCATATCTCCATATGGTAGAACACACCAGTTTGAAGAAAGTGCTTCAAATTTGGCCA
This sequence comes from Indri indri, assembly GCA_004363605.1. Classification (NCBI taxonomy): domain Eukaryota; kingdom Metazoa; phylum Chordata; class Mammalia; order Primates; family Indriidae; genus Indri; species Indri indri. The sequence continues at coordinate 11,125 of RJWJ010046800.1, forward strand.
CAAAAAAACAGCTGCCCACAAACATATGTCCTGCTTCCCAAGCAGTCTTGAAGAATTTCAACTTAATGCAGAAGATCTTTGGCTTTCCTTAAGCTCGTGGATAACCTTAAATACACA
>RJWJ010046801.1:0-11218 GCA_004363605.1 Indri indri
CAGTTCTTCAAAAAGTTAAATTGGGCCGGGTGCGGTGGCTCACGCCTGTAATGCTGGCACTCTGGGAGGCCGAGGTGGGAGGATTGCTTGAGCTCAGGAGTTCAGGACCAGCCTGAGCAAGAGCAAGACCCCATCTCTACAGAAAGAAATTAGCCAAACAACTAAAAATAGAAAAAAAATTAGCCGGGCATGGTGGCTCATGCCTGTAGTCTCAGCTACCCGGGAGGCTGGGGCAGGAGGATCACTTGACCCCAGGAGTTTGAGGTTGCTGTGAGCTAGGCTGACGCCACGGCACTCTAGCCCAGGCAAGAGAGTGAGACTCTGTCTCAAAAAAAAAAAAAAAAAAAAAAAAGTCGGTGGGGGGCGGTGGCTCATGTCTGTAATCCAGCACTCTGGAAGGCTGAGGTGGGAGGATTGCTTGAGGCCAGGAGTTTTAGACCAGCCTGAGCAAGAGCGAGATTCTCTCTACAAAAAATAGAAAAATTAGCCGGGCATGGCAGTACGCACCTATAATCCCAGCTATTTGGGAGGCTGAGGCAGGAGAATTGCTTGAGCCAGGAGTTTGAGGTTGGCAGTGAGCAATGATAATGCCATTGCACTCTAGACCAGGTGACAGAGTGAGATTCTGTCTTAAAAAAAAAAAGTTAAATATATAAATTATGTGATTGAACAATTCCACTCCTATATATATACCTAATAGAATTCAAAACATATGTCTACACAAAAACTTATATACAATGTTCATGCATTATTCATAATGGCCAAAAGTAGTAATGACCCAAATGTTTATCAGTTGACAAATAGGTGAGGAAAATTTGATCTGTCTATACAATGGAGTATTATTCAGCCTTAAAAAAATAAAGTACTATTTTATGCTACAACACGGATGAACTCTGAAAACATACTAAGTGAAAGAAGGCAGATACAGAAGGCCACACGTTATATTATTCTATTTCTATGAAGTGTCCGGAATAGGTAAATCCACAGAGACAGAAAGTAGATTAGTGGTTCTCTCCCATGGCTTTATTTTTCACTCCCTGTGGTGGTCTCATCTCCAGGCCAGGCCATTTTCCACACTGCCATTGGAGCACGAGATCTAAAATGCAGATTTGATTTGTCTCTTCCTGCATTTAGGATCCACACCTTGCCCCCTCCTCCCGCTTCATCTCACTACAGTCCTCTGGACGCACCCTAGGCTCAGGGGAATTGTGCATTGTTCTGTAGGGCTGAAGGTATTGTGTGCCTCTGTGGTAAGCACTTCCCCCTCCCCTTTTATTCCTGGCTAATACCTTCAAGACTCGGATATTGCCTCTTCTGAGAAGTTCTCCTGACTCTTCCCTTCTGGGGTCCCTGCTCCCACCACATCCTGTGTGCGGCTGGGTTATAGCAGCTAGCACTGGACTGGACTGCCACTTTCCCTGCCTGTCTTCTCGCCAGGCTGTGAGCTCCTCGAAGGCTGCAGGCATACCTTATCTTTGTATCCCTAGGACTTAGCAGAGTGCTAAGTCCACAGAAAGCACACGGTAAACATTTGCTGAAGGAGAAAAGGGGGCAAAGCATCATGGCTTTTTCCTGTAACTTTATTCACCATCATGATCCATGATGGATCTTTCCAGATCACACTTTCTTCAAAATGACTTGCTCAGAAGACACCTGTTTTCTCAGATTTTCAGGAATGTATGACTGAAAGGATAACTATCACATATCAAACTTTAACTCTTGCAAGGGTGACTGGCTACCAGCTGACAAATTTATTCAAGCTAAATGTTAGTAGGTAATAATGGCAAGTTATTGTCCCCTTTTTGAAACATGTGTTTTTAAACCAGGATGTAGGTAGATAATGATGACTGCTGCTTTTTTTCTTTTAAGAGACAAGGTCTCACTCTGCCACCCTGGCTGGAGTCTAGTGGCTATTCACAGGCATGATCTTAGCTCACTGTAGCCTCGAACTCCTGGGCTCAGGTGATCCTTCAGCCTCAACCTCCCAAGTAGCTAGGACTATAGGCATGCACCACCATGCCTGGCTAATTTTTTATATTTTTTGTAGAGACAGGGCCTTTCTACGTTGCCCAGGCTGGTCTTGAATTCCTGGCCTAAGCGATCCTCCCGCCTTGGCCTCCCAAAGTGCTGGGATTACAGGCATGAGCCACCATACCCAGCCTGATGACTGCTTTTGTCAAGTAAGGCTGACCTCTACTTAGTTTAGACAGATGCTGTTATTCCTTTAATATCCAAAATAACACAAGTCAGAGGAAGAACCTAAGGGATTACAGTGGTTGGTTTCAATAATCTTTGAATAAGTTTGCTTGTACTTCTCTATTAATAACCAAACTCTCTTGATATTGAGGATATATGTATGTGTGTGTGTACGGATACTCAGATTTGAAAAGAAGAAAGATGTTCTTTGTTCCCTCCTCCAACCCAAGAGAAGAAAATCACGGAATAGGAAAAGTAGAAAACACCTTCCTGTGTGACCCAAGAATTGAGTCACAGCAGGGTGTGGCACAGTGGTTAGAGCTTTCAGAGAATTGATGTTCCATGGTTTAATTGGCCTAGCCTTTATATTCTTTCATAGGGAATGTAGAATATTCAAGTACACTGTGTGAGATTCTTTAGGAACCATTTCTTTTTTTTTTCTCTCCTCTACTCTGAAGGAACAGAAGCCATTTCAATGAGAAATCAATGGACCTGTGTTTGTGTTTCTCCTTCTCACCAAAAAACTGTCTTTCAAAATGACTTAGTCATATTACAGACAGATTTTGGGAAGTCTTAGGTTACGCCATCAGTTTCCAGGAAAAGAAAAAAGGGTGGGGTGTGGGGGGAGAAAAACCACAAAGATGTCTCATCCAATTGATCTAATCTGTAATCCTCAGCATGTGTCAGGCCTTTCCTTGTTATCCCATTTAAACAACTGCGTGAGGTAGGACAGGTTTAGGAACTAAACTTGGTTAGAGATCTTGACTCTCCTGTAAGCTGGGGGCAGATGGCAAGGATTCTTTTCCTTGCATCTGGTGTGGCACTTGGCTAACTGAGGCCGTCCGCCATGTATTCTGTGCTTTGAGCCCAGAGAAATATGGAATGCAGTCCATCTGGTTTGAAGTTTCTTGGCCCAACTCACCAGGATGCTAGCCCAGGGTCTGGGGCAGGGAGCTACATCAGGACCGTAGGGCAGAGCTGTAGTCACCAGCCTGATGTGTCTTCCTGTAAATCCTTTCTGGAACAAGGGGGAGTGTAAAGAATTTTTAAAGATCACACGCTATAAAGAGCAGTACTTTATCCCCAGGGACTGTTGCTATTTCTTCCTATGGTTAGATACTAGAAAGACTGAAGTTTTGTCAGATCTGTTGTTCCCAGATAAGTTTGACAGTCTTGTCCTGAATGAGAGTTATGGTTTTGTGACTTAATGAGGCCAGAGGAACCCTGTTCTTACCTCTACTCCTGCCTGTGCTGGGACCAGGTTGTTAGGGCGCCAACAGCTGACAGTCTGTCTGAGAAAGCTTGAGCTGGCTCAAACTGATCTAGAGATGCTTAGAGGGTTGACGTACATGAGTTTGGTTCAGAGGGGCGCATGTTACTAAGCCTATCTTCAGAAGTTGATACTATCTGTTCTCCTTATGCAAGAAGGGTGGATGTAGCTGGGGAGCCAATGAGGCAATACATAACGGGTGTCGCAAGTCATCTCAGTTACTGTCTATCTTGAGCTAAATTTTCAAGTGTGCTTTGTTTTACTCAAGGATCACATTCATGCAAAAGCATCTATTGACACCATGTTTGTACCATTTGATCTTGAGGTTAACTCTGGTGTATGTTAGATGGACATGTCTGAGGTGACTGGGCTGGATCCCCATGGTTACCTTCCATCCTTGAGCCCCCAGTGCCACTATCCCTGTCCCCTCTTCCTCCATCATGCTCTTCACTGCCTCTGAGAACACCCGCCTGTTGCAGAGGCAACAGGCGAGCAGAGTGGAGAGGAAGGAGATGCTGAGAGGGCTGGTTAGAATTGTCTTCTCTGGGACAATGAAGTGAGCTAGAACAAATAGGTCTACTTGTGGGATATACCTTCTTTCCCTAATGTACCAAATTTATTTTACGAACTGGGTCTAAGGAGCAAAGGGCTGATTTTTAGATATCTCAAGGCACATGTTTCTTGATGTTGTACAACCTCTGAGAGTTAAATGTACTAAATAAAATTCAGATCTCTGCGTTTTATTGGTGGTAACCAAATGAGTTTACCTAAATAACAGTCTCTTCAGAGGTTATTACCCAAATCACATTTTTGGGATAAGAAAGAAATTTTGCTTACCTCAAATGGCCTGAATTAACCCTGGCATTTTTTCCTCTAGTTTAGACTTTGGGTAACGTTGCAACTTTGTTTTTAAAAAGCTGGTATTCCAGGAACAACTTTGAGGTTCTAAGAATTAGCAGGTGCATCCCTTCAGAAGACCAGGAATCCCCTTTACATGGGTGAGTCTGTGACGTTAGCAATCATCAGTACTCTCTCAGCACCAAGTGAGATTAAAGTCTTTGTTTTTCTTCAGGTTTCACTGACTTGTTATTCCCGACAAGTCATACACATTTCCAACTGTGAGGGACAGTTTGGGAAAACTGCACACTAAGAGGCCCCTAGCTTTTCCATCTATCATTCTGCCTGCTGCCAATAGGCTACCTGTGTCTCAGTAGACTCTCTTGTGTGTCAGCCCACTTCAGTATTTTTGTTTGTTTATTTTTTAACTAACCACTATACTAATGAGGAGTCAGCCCACTTTGAAACCCATCTCTCTTGATTCGCTGGGAGCCTGGGTAGCAGCTGGAGCCATCTCTAAGTGGAAGTCAGAGCAGTAGGGAGAATGATGTGCCCTCATGCTGTTGAAAAAAATACCTGCTCATCCATCACATTGTCTTATGCGAGTCTCTAACCAAAAGGTGATTCAGGTGCTCTAAACAGTTGGAGCTATTTAGTCTTGCTGAATTTCTTCCTCTGCAATGTGTGGATAATGTACCAGCAGAAGGTGTGAGGACTAGCACGTATCTGTAGAGTGTCTAGCACAATGTGGTGTGTGGAGGCAGATAATTCTGTTCCATTGCCTCTTTTCCTATCACTGGCTTCTTCCAGAGATTCACTCAGTAGCCCTGAAATATTAATAGAAGTGCTGTTTGCAGATATTGCTAAGGTCAGGTAGGGCTGTTTTGATTTCTTCCCCACCACCTGGTTGCATCATTCTGTTGGTGCACTTGTGTTCTCGTTCCACTCCAATGGAGCCTGGAGAGGTTTATCAAGGCCAAAGGTAACATATGAGTCTGAAAGATCAAGATCAGTAGTATTCAGTGTATTTTATTACCCGCACTTGGGGAGAAAAGCAATGAGGCTGTGCCAGTGTATAAAGAGCAAGTGAAAAGTGAGAGCCTTTCATATTGGTTCCAAGTCTGCTTGACATGAGAGCTTCTTTGAAATTTCAGGTCAGGCTCATCTTGTCCTACAATTCCTCTTAAAAGAGAAGAAAGAGCAGTAATGAAACAGTAGGTCTCATGTGACCTAGACTTGTAGGTGAGTTGACCTGAAGAACATAGTTAGAGAAAGGGACAGTTTCTTAAGCATGAGAGGCACATATTGCTTCCATGTTATAATATTTGCTGTTTTCACTATTATTCTAAGAAGTCTTTAAAAATTTGGGAGACCATTTCTTATACCCTTTGAACTAGAAGAATTTGCCATAGCACTTTGATAAAAGTTTTAATATTATTCAGTTTATTCTGCTCTTACAAATATTAACCTCCCATCAGCCTCCCCACTTCTTTCAAAAACAGTAGCCGATGGATTACAATTCATCTTCTCTACAACCACATTATTGCATTGTTCCCATATTCAAAGTTCCCATTCCTATTAAATGGGTCAACTCTTTCCAAACATGGCATGTGTATTTCTTCTTTTGGGCCCTTGTTCACGTTTGAGAAACCAATCCTAGGTTCTATACTGGTCCTTTGGGTGCCTTGATACTATTGGTACAGTGGACATTAGAGGAGAAAGCTCTTAGGCTACATCAGGATGGCATAATATATTTGCTGACTCAGCTCTGTAATGAACAAGAATAGTTAAAAATAACATAAATTGGTAATCCCAGAGCAACATAAGCATTAGTATTCTTTTTGCTACTTTTCTTTTTCTTTTTTAAAATTTTATTATTATTTTTACTAGTCAAGTGAAGCAGTGGGAGTGGAGAAGGAACAAAGGAATCTGTAACTGGCTGTGCTCAATTAGTTGTAAACACCACTGTACTTACACCAGCCCATAAGCTTTAGTACTTTGAGTTCTTATAACTTAAAGGCTATAGCAGTAGAATAAAAAAGTACTCATTGTGGCAGAGATTGCTAGCTGGCCACCAAAATCCATTCTCTTCCTCTTCTGGACATAATCTAGACCTGCATTTGCTGGCCAGTGCCACCTGAGCAGGAGTGATATGCCACTTCCAGGACACGGCCTTTAACACATTGACTGCCACACTAGAAAAAAAATTTTTCCTTGGAACCACAGTGTTTTATTATGAAAATAGAATAAAAATTTTGAAAATAAAACTTTCTTATTTCATGAAAAATTTGTTATTTTTTGTTTTCTGTTTTCATTTATTTATACATATATATATTTATTTATTTATATTTTATGAAGGGGTTGGGGGTTGTGAGGAGGAGTGTTCAGTTGCCTTGTTTATTTCTGTTGCGAAAGAGTCTCACTCTGTCACCCTGGGTAGAGTGCAGTGGCTTCACTGTAGCTCGCTGCAACCTCCAACTCCTGGGCTCAAGTGATCCTTCTGCCTCAGCCTCCCAGGTAGCTGGACAATAGGTGCGGGTGGCAAGGCCCGGCTGGTTTTTGCTTAACTTCTTTTTGGTAGAGATGGGGTCTCACTCTTGCTCAGGCTAGTCTTGAACTCCTGAGCTCAGGAAATCCTCCCGCCTCGGCTTCCCAGAGTGCTAGGATTACAGGCGTGAGCCACCGCGCCTTTTATTATTGTCTGTGTGTGAGTTATATGCAACTTGAAAAATAGTTCTCACAGCACTCAAGTGAAGAGATGTGTGAGTTACATATGCTTCACGAGGACCCAGGCTCAAAACTAGAGTGAGTTAAATACAACTCACACGGCAGTTAATGTGTTAAAAGAGGAGGTGTGCCTTCTCAATGCTTTCTTCCTCTCCCGCTGCCTTGAACCTGGGGAGACCTAGTCTTAGCCACACAGATGACAAAGTCCTAGGTATGGCAGAACTACAAGCCAGGTCCCTGAATCACTGCATGGAGGAAAGCTTCCTGCTGACTTGGAATACCCACCATGGATGTTAAAGGGACAAGAAATAAACTGTGTTTGAGCCATTATTTTGGGGGGTTTGCTAGAGTAGTTAACTTACTTTAATAACCTTACTTAAAAGATTATTATGTATTATGTTTATGCATAAAGGTCTGCAAGGACACAATAGTCAAGCCTGGGGAGTGGGATGGGGACTTCCACTGTTATACACTTTCTTATTCAATTTTACAAAGAATTTCTATTGGCCAGTAAAGGAAGAGGGAAGAAAAAAGTAGCAAAACAGTGCTGGTATAAACTTCACTTGTAGGAGTACTTCCTGGATCCTCGGTCAACTTCCTCTGGTCCTATTAGCACAGCAGTCCCCAACCTTTTTGGCACCAGGGACAGGTTTCATGGAAGACAATTTTTCCGCGGACTAGGGGTGGGAGTGTGTCATGGGTCAGGGAGGTTGTGGCACTCAGGAAGTGATGTGAGGCCTGTTTCCTAACAAGCCATGGACTGGTACTGGGCCAAGGCTGGGGAGTTGGGGATCGCAGCATTAGCACTCATTGTCCCTAGTCCTTACCTGGCACTTAAATTGTGCAAATTAAAGAGAATTGGGAGCAGGAGGGTAGTCCACTCAGGCAGGATCTCTCAAGATATTAATCCCTTAAGGGGGTCTGTCCTCAGCTTTGTGGATCCAGAAACACCAGGCTTGCTGTGTGCAGGCTTCCAGACCCAGAGAGACTCATGTTAACTACACTGGATTAACCAAAATGCCCGAGCACGATTATGTTGAGCAATAGTCTTTCCAGCATCTACTGTCTGGAAGCCCTTGCTGGTATGAAGGCAACTGGAAAACCAAGTGAATAACCAGAAGACTGCTTGGTAAGAAGAAATCAGAGTAAATGGAGTTGGATGATTTTAGGAGAATCCACTGTCCAGATTGTGAGTTCATCTGGTGAACCACCCCACAGCAGAGTTACTCATCTAATTACTAAAATCCTTTAATAAAATTCAGTCTGTCTTCCTGGAAAGCGTTGCTGTAAGACTGCCAAATCCAATCTTCTTGGGGCTTTTTAGGTTTTGTGCAGCTTTTTCCTGAATACAAGTGAGCAGAGTACTGTTTTCTGTCACACATATCTGAGTCTACATCCTAGTGTCCATGATTGGACTTGAGTGTTCCCCAAGTTTTGTGACTTATTTTATCTACTGGATTGAGCATCTTAAGTCCCCTGTATTTCTTAGTGGTCATGTGAGTTTTAATTAAAGTGCCTGGAAAATATTTCTAAAAAATTATTAACATTATTATTTTAGATTATAAATTTATAATTGTATGCCTAATATTATAAAACACCAGGCATGCCCTGGTGTCTTACATCTAGTAAGAACCTAATGTTATGGTTTGAGGATATGGTTTATCTCTGTATCAGAGATAAACATGGATATGGAAGGAGAAACACCCAAGAATAGACACCACCATTCAAGATCCGTCCACTGGATGATTGTGTTGTCAACAGAGACAAGATAAGATATTGACTTGAAGGTTAATTAAGGCTTTATCGCTAAGTCTAAAGTTTAAAGTGTCCTTCCCATATTTTGAGATTTGGTGAAGTCCATAATGACTTTACTCATGGCTTTTTGTCTTTATAAAAAAATTTTTATAGTTGTTTTATTTGGTCATTTTTCTCTTGGTTCACAATGTCTTTGGCCTGCTGTCCTATTCCTCTCACTCCCCCTCCCCCCTTTCTTTGTATTTAGTTTGGATCTTCTCCAGTTTGGGGCCTTTTATGTGATTATTTCTTAAAACGCAGTGACTGAAAGATACAGAATTCTTGCTGCAGGTATATCTTATCTTATCTTTAAGAATAGGATAAGGTTTTCTGCAATCCCTTGGTTTGCCTTATGTTCCAGGCCATTGTTGGCCTTACGGGTTTATGTTACGGTCATTGCTTGTCAGATTTTTACATTCCCTCAAAAGTTTGGCTTTGGATTGAGTTTGGGTTCAAGAGGTAAAGCTCAAAACTGTATAGTTTAAATTCATGATGAGTCTGTGCCGGTCTCAATCCAAATCTTCAACACCAATCTCTGCAAATAATAAAATACACTATTTCTGTCCTCTTAACTATCTCCCCTACGCTCAATACCTGGACTCCACTTTGAGATTCAGGGCTATAAAGATAAAATCTATAATAACATTCTGCTCTCTGATAGTTCAGATCCCTTTTTGATAGAGTTGGATTATTTAGTCCTCACCCTAAATGTAGCATCCAACATGGGTGGGAAAACATTCAAAGCTGTCAGAATATATCACTAGTTCTTAAAATGTTAGAATCAGTAGGGATTCTTCTGGGAAACAAACTGCATAGTAAAGAATACAGCTTAAGCACCCCAATCTGGAAATCCAAAATGCTCCAAAATCTGAAACTTTTTCAGTACCAACATGACATCACAAGTTACTTGAACACATTATGTTTTCTCTGTGTTAATGGTATGGTATGTCATATTTTTTCCTGTTAAGTACTGTGGTGTGAATAAGTATAAGAAAATGATTGCTTCTCAGCAGCATATAAATTCAGAGCCAGGAATGATGGTGACGCCAAACAACCATAGACTGTCCACATGGATGGCTGAGATAGTAACACCTTTGCTTCGCTTCTTTTCTTTCTTTCTCTCTTTTTTTTTTTTTTAGAGACAGGGTCTTGCTCTGTCACCCAGGCTGGAATGTGGTAGCATCATTATAGCTCACTGGAGCCTCTAACTCCTGGGCTCAATTGATCCACCTGCCTTGGCCTCCTGAGTAACTGGGACTTCAGGTACACATCACCACACTCAGCTAACTTTTTAAAATTTTTTGTGGAGATGGGGTCTCGCTATGTTGCCTAGGCTAGTCTTGAACTCCTGACCTTCCACCTTGACCTTCCAAAGGGCTGGGTTTATAGGGATGAGCTACCACACCTGGCTCTGACACCTTTGCTTTCTGATGGTTCGGTATATGCAAACTTTGATGCACAAAATTATTTTTAAAATTGTGTAAAATTACCTTTAGGCTATGGGTATAAGGTGTATATGAAACAAATTTTGTGTCTAAATTTGGGCTCTAGCCCTAAGATATTTCATTATGTATATTCATATATTCTAAAATCCAAGAAGATCCCAAATCCCAAACACTTCTGGTGCCAAGCATTTCAGATAAGGGGTACTCAACCTGTGCAAACAATGGAGCCACATGGCCTAGATTTATATCCTGATTCTGCACTGAGCAACCGTGTGACCTTGGCTAGGTTACTTCTCTTTGCTTCAGTTTCCTCATCTACAGAATAGGTATATTTTTGTTGCCTCATAGAATTGTTCTGAGTCTTAAAATAAGAATTTATGTTAAGCAGTTAGAACAGTGCCTGGGACCTTGTAAGTAATCAGTATTTCTCTTTTAGGATGCTTCAGATTGACTCTGTATTTATTAAAAAGTTTACAACATGAGAATTCCTATGTGTATTTTTGTCCTAAATTAATAGTACTTTTCTTTAAATTCTGTTCGTTCTTCTTGGTATTTTATTTCCACTCTATAACTCTGGGATATCTCAGGTCTAATTGCTACTAATTTTGTGATTGTTAGGTTAAGTCATTCAATATCTCTGGGTTTCAGTTTCCAAAGCCCAGCTGCTTCTACCAAATGGTGTTCATAATAGGATCAACCTTACAGGATTGCTGGGAAAATTGAGATAATCCTGCCACAATCATTTGAACTTTGGAATTTTACTGTGATAAAATGTTTATGATGTATACTTTGTCACAAGTTGTTATTTGTGACCCAGGCAAGTAAGAGCTGGAATAGCCCATAAAATTCATCATGTCATCCCTCATTTGTTCCCAGGCTGCCACCTAAAAGACTTTGGAGACTTGAGTTTTACTCCAGTGCCCAAAGATGATCTCTACAACAACCTGAT